>VSMD01041665.1:0-56357 GCA_008750895.1 Mirza zaza
GTTGCCCAGGCTAGAGTGAGTGCCCTGGCGTCAGCCTAGCTCACAGCAACCTCAAACTCCTGGGCTCAAGCGATCCTGCTGCCTCAGCCTCCCAAGTAGCTGGGACTACAGGCATGCGCCACCATGCCCGGCTAATTTTTTCTATATGTATTAGTTGGCCAATTAATTTCTTTCTATTTATAGTAGAGACGGGGTCTCACTCTTGCTCAGGCTGGTTTCGAACTCCTGACCTCGAGCGATCCGCCCGCCTCGGCCTCCCAGAGAGCTAGGATTACAGGCGTGAGCCACCGCGCCCAGCCTCTCATATATTCTTAGTTGGAACAGACCTCTGTAACAAAAGACAAATTAAAAAAAAAAAAAAAAGAAAAACAAATTTATTAACATGTATATTTCATATATACATGTGAGATATCCAGAGAATGAATAGTTCTCAGAGAGGTGGCTTTGAATTCAAGCTTAGCATCTTCAATGTAGAACAGTAAATATTTAGAGAAGTAACAAGACAAAAAAAAAAAAAGGATTGAGTCTCTAGAGGTGGCAACTAGTGGGAAGCAAATAAATGGCAGATACAAGCTGGTTAGTAAAGCTTGGGGGGTTTTGTTTGTTTGTTTATTGTTTGTTTGTAAAGATGGGGTCTTGCTATATTACCCAGGCTGACCTCAAACTCCCCAAGCTCAAGTGATCCTCCCATTTCAGCCTACAAAGTAGCTGAAACTCTAGTTATGCGGCACCATGCCCAACAAGTAAACTTTGTTCATGTAGACTCCTCTGGTACCCCTCTCCAGACCATAAGGGTCCAAAGGTGTCTTCATTGATTAACCTTTGTTCTCCCTGGAAGAAGGGGAGAAGGGAAGGATACTTTTTGTCTTTGATGTATGTCCTGCTTTTAGGCAAGTAGGAGGGCAGAGAGCTTTCCTGCACCTGTTTCTTCTTAATCGCCTTCAGCACAATAGTCCTTCATGTTTTGGGGTGGTATATTCTGGTCTCCCACACCATCCTGTGTAAAATAGCAACAACCCACCACCGCCACTGCCACCACCCACCCACCCACTCACTCTATCCGCTTACCATGCTTTTCTACATAGCACTTACCATTTATCACTATATATTTCCTTATTTGTTTCCCACAAAAATGTAAGCCCCAGGAGGTCAAGGAATATATTTGTTTTGTTCACTTCCTAATTCCTAAAAAGAGTGCTTGGCACATAGCAGGTGCTCAATATTTATTGAATAAATGAAAATATTAAGTGAAAAGAACAAGATACTGGGCAGCAGTTTTCAATATGCTTCTATTTGTATATTTCTTTTTAAGGAAAGGATTGACTATTCATATAAATGCTCCTATGTGCATGAAAGATCTTTAAAAGGTTACAGAAGAACTAGTTCATGCTGGTTGCCTGTAGCAAGGAGAGCTTGGTGGCTGAGATACAGAATAGAAGGGAGGCTTTTCACTATACAGTATTCTATTTGTAGATCAGTAACTATCCAAAACATTTTAATTTATAAGTAAAAAGGAAATTTCTCATAACATTTCTTTTTTTACAGCTCCATAATATGCTGTTGTGTGGATGTACTAGAAGTCATTTCATCAATCCTCTTTTAATGGTCAATAAAGTTATTTCCAAACTTCTGCTATATCCTCCCCAAACACTTTGTTGATATTTTAAGCTCTCTGTACTGTATTGGTTCCACAATAGAACTTATATTCAAAAATAACATGACTTTTTTTACTTATCCATGGTTTCACAAAAATTGCTCTAAAAATTTTTGAAAGATAATCACAAGCCAAAATATGCTTTTGAAAGACTGAGGATGTACCTTCACAATAAAAATAAAATAAGAAATGGGCCAGGCGTGGTGCCTCACGCCTGTAATCCTAGCACTCTGGGAGGCCAAGGTGGGAGGATCGCTCAAGGTCAGGAGTTCGAAACCAGCCTGAGCAAGAGCAAGACCCCATCTCTACTAAAAGTAGAAAGAAATTAATTGGCCAATTAAAAATGTATAGAAAAAATTAGCTGGGCATGATGGCACAACCCTGTAATCCCAGCTACTCAGGAAGCTGAGGCAGAAGGATTGCTTGAGCTCAGGAGTTTGAGGTTGCTGTGAGCTAGGCTGATACTACAGCATTCTAGCCCGGGTAACAGAGTGAGACTCTGCATCAAAAAATAAAAAAATAAAAATAAAAAGATGAAACAAGAAATGTCAAAGTGAAATGTCAGAGATATCAACTGTCAAACATAGTACTTAAGGAAATTGGACATTTCATACTTAATAACCTAATACAAATAGTCTGCATATTTACTTTTCACATTTCACAATAAATACAATGCTGAGGTCTTTTTATGACCACTTACCTTTGGTTATAAGTCTTTTCAGTTGAAAATAACCAACACTCCAAACTAAACCAAAATTTCCTACAGTTAAGTTGTATTTGAGGCCGGGCGCAGTGGCTCACGCCTGTAATCCTAGCACTCTGGGAGGCTGAGGTGGGCGGATTGCTTGAGGTCAGGAGTTTGAAACCAGCCTGAGCAAGAGCAAGACCCCATCTCTACTATAAATAGAAAGAAATTAATTGGCCAACTAATATATAGAGAAAAAATTAGCCAGGCATGGTGGCACATGCCTGTAGTCCCAGCTACCCGGGAGGCTGAGACAGAAGGATCGCTTGGGCCCAGGAGTTTGAGGTTGCTGTGAGCTAGGCTGACACCACGGCACTCTAGCCTGAGCAACAAAGCGAGACTCTGTCTCAAAGAAAAAAAAAAAAGTTGTATTTGATGGCTGGGAGAGGGGCAGCCTCAGGAAGCAGAGGGTCTTGGGAAAGGGAGAATTTAAGAACCTCCATTTAACATTTTTATATTCTCATTGGTAAACTCACCCAGTCTCTGAGTCTGCAGACATTTGCTAATTTCCCAGGATAGGGCTATCTCACAAAGGAAGGCAAGAAAGGAAGGGAAAATGACAAGCTTCTCCCACAGTGTGAGGACCGTTTGGTATTCCTCCTTCAGCACAATGGGAACGGCTCAGAACTGGAAGTTGGAGACTCCTGGTTCTGCGGCTGAGGACCTGTGTGCCTTTGAAGAAATCACACCCCTTCTCTGGACCTCCGTGACCTCATGAGGGAAAGCTACCTTTTCTCCCTCCCTCCATGGCAATGATTCTCACACACTGCCTTGGGTGACTTGGAGCAGCTGCTAGATGGTAGCAGATCTGACAGGGCTGTCACTTTGTGGTGGTTTCTTGTAGGTAAACTGGGCACTGTGTTGGGAGGGGAAAGCAAACAGAAAAACAGCTGCCTTCGTTTCCAGAAGTGATGCCAATAGCCCACACCTGCTGGGGCTGATGGGGGCAAAGGCCTGGTTGACTCCAGGGGGGCAGGCACACGGGGTGGGCGCATCCGAAACAGGGGCTTCAGGACCCGGTGTCTGCTCTGCCGTGACTCAGGGAGGCTATCAGGACTGAACTCTGTCCCCAGCCCTCCAGGGGCCCAGCGTGTCCCAGTAGGCAAGTCTCTTCTGAAGAATCTGACCAGGCCCAGGCTTCCCAGAACGACTCCGCCCTGTTCTCCAGCCTAACCTGAAAACAGCCTCTGGGGAGAAGCAGGCTGACTGACACATTTCCCCACCCCCATGCGCAAGTGCAAACGGGGGCCACGCACATTCTCATTCAATTGATCTGTAATTAGACTCTAATTTAGTAAAAAACATAAAGTTGCAGGGATTGCATTTAACCTATTCAAGTTATGATTTTGATGAGAATAATTTTATTTTCACAGTTTCATCAGTTATTAAAACTTCTTTAAAAAGGAATTTATGAAGTTTCTGCTCACAAATTTTATGAGAGACCAGCTCAACAGAAGATGGTTCATTTTCAATGTTTGCAGTTTTAAAAAATTTAAGCAGCCTGTCCTTTGGAATACTTTTCCTTTTTTGGTATTTTTTTTTTTCCTGAGCTACATTGTCATATTTTCTAAATTGATCCCAACTTGACTTACACTCGTTCCCAACGATCTAAGAGTTCACAAAATAAAGTTGCTTTTCTTCTAAAACATTCAAACTTATTCATATTGTAAAGCAAAATATAAAAATTTAATTACTACATATAAATTTAAAAACTAAGTTATTTAAATAAAGCTATTTTTTAGTTTAGTTTTTACTTTTTCATTAAATTTTATTCAATATTATTATAAAAATAAAACATCACAATTCTGGGTTTTGATGTCTACTCATTAAGCAAGGCAAAGAATCACACTTCAAATATCTTACAACTACATGTACATGAATGTAAGAAAAAGATGAATTCTTTAGCCTGGCAAAATGTCCCTCAGACACTGTGGTATATTGTTAAGTAATGGTCCCCAACACATCACACCAACCTGCATCCAGCGTCTTTGCGAGATGGTTTTTGCCACGCATCTCATCGAGAGATAGAGTCTATATCCTTCCATCCCTTCGGTCCGGATATCCCTTAAGGTTTCATTTGCTCCACAGAATGAGATAGAAGTGACACTGTGCAACCCTCCAAGACGAGGCCTTAAGAAGCCTTGCAGCTTTTGCTTGTGCTCTCTTGGAACATTTCTGCCATTATGTGAGAAAGCCCAGCCTAGCCTAGAGGATAAAAGGCCATTTGGAGGAGAACTGAGGTGCCCCAGTCAACAGCCAGCATAACTGTCAAACATGTGAACAAAGCTGTCTTGGAACATGGAGTCCCGGTTGAGCTGTTGGCTGATTGCAGCTGCATCAGTGACCCCAAAGGACATCAGCAGAGAAATTGCCCAGCTGAGCCCAGCCCAGAATTATGAGCAAGTAAATTGTTGAAGTTTTAAGCCATAGAGTTTCCGTGTGGTTTGTTACACAGTAATAGATAACTGACACAGTCACTATGTGCAGTTGTGCATACCATGCGAATTCCTGAGTGCCTTCAGAATCCCAAATTAGGACAAAGAAAGTGGATCCTTGGCACTATTGTGAAACAACATTTGATTGTGCCAGAACCTGCAGAATTCATGCTCTCTGAGAGGAGGGACACACATACCAGCCAATTACATTCTTTCTCTATCCAAAGCAGTGTCTATCTCCCAGGTTAGCAGGGGCACAACCCACAGACCTTCCTTCACAGTATTTGGACTCAATTTGTTCTGAGAACATAGGAAAGAAATGTAGAGACTTAGAGTGTTAACCATGCATATCAATGTTCACACTGTGCCACAGGTAAATGCAGGATCCCAGGTGAAAAAATCTCCCATGTGGTCTTTAATAAATTTAATTTTTTGTGTTCATGACATGCAAGGCCCAGGACAGAGTCCCTGTTGCCTGGTATAAGGGCAATATTGCCCTGGCCCCAGTGTGGGAAAACGGTTGAGACCTTGTTGGGGATTTGCCTATGAATTGTGACTAAGGAAAAGCAGTAATGGCTATTAAAGCTTACACTGTGCCTTGCTCTTATATTAATACATCAATCCAGCTTTAAGGGAAATATCCCATAGAAATAAAAGGACCAATAAAAGTACCTATGTAAAAATGTTTATCACATTGTTTAATGTAGGAAAAAGTAGAAACAACTTAAACATCATTAATGGGGAATGGTTAAGTGAATCATGATCTATCCATAATTAGCAAATGTTATGCAACTGTTGAAAAGCCTTTTAGATTTATATCTATTGACTTGGAGGCATTTATTCATTCTTTCATTCATTAAATATTTACTGGCATCAACTATCAGCCTGGCACTGTTCTGAGTGCGAGGGATATAGCAGGGAACAAGACAAGGGTTTTGCTCATGGAACTCACCTCTTAGTGGGGAAAGACAGGCCATAAATAAATAAATACCCAGTATATCAGCTGGTGATAGTGCTGCGAAGAATAATGAAGGTGGGCGTGAGACAGGGTCTGGAAGGAAGTGAAGGAAGGAACTCTATGGCTGTCAGGAGGAAGGCAGTCCAGAAGGAGGAAACAGCAAGTGCCAAAGCCTTGATTTGGGGTGTGCTTGGTGTGATCTAGAAACACCAGGAGGCCAGGGTGGCAGGGGATGGGGGTGGGAGGGAGGTCAGAGAGGGGAGTTGGAAGGGGGGTGTACGGATCATGGAGGGCCAGGCAACCCCTGGTGAGTGAAGACTTTGGGATTTTTTTTGGTTTGTGTAGAGACAGGTTCTCACTATGTTGCCCAGACTGAAGCACAGTCGCTACTCACAGGCAAGATCATAGCTCACTGTGGCCTCAAACTCCCCAGCTCAAGTGATCCTCCTGCCTCAGCCTCCAGAGTAGCTGGGACCACAGGGGTGCACCACCACACCTGGCTAGCACTTTGGTTTTTACTCTGAGTAGGATGGGAAGCTTCCCAAGCTCCTCTGAGCAGAGGAGCAACGTGATCTGACAGGTATTTAAAGGAGCCCTCTGGCTGCTGTGAGGCAACAGACTAGAGGGGCAGGGGTGGAAGCAGAAAGACTGTTGAGGAAATCCCAGCAGGGGCGGGAGGGGCAGGGAATGGGGCTCACACTAAGTGGAAACAGCGAGGTGGGAGACGTGGTCTGATTCTGGGTGGGTTTTGAAGGGGAGACATGCAGGATGTCCTCATGGAATTGGACGTGGGTGTGAACAAGGAGCCGGATGGCCACTGAGTAGTATTAATGACTAATGCTAGTTTCAGAGCAATGCGAGTATACCATGATCCCATTTTTGCTTAAATAAACATCAAATAAAACACCCTCTCCCTGCGTGTGGATCTTTGTGCAGGGGTTATACTGGTGTATTAGTCAGCTAGGGCTGCCATGACAAAATACCACAGATGGGGTGTCTTAAAGAACAGAAATTTATTTCTCAGTTCAGAGGCCAGAAGTCCAAGATGAAAATGCCACCAGGGATGCTTTCTTTGATGCCTTTCTGCATAGCCTGTAGATGCTGCCTTCCCCACTGTGTCCTCAGAGGCCTCTTCTCTGTGCTTGCTTGGGAGAGAGGTGGCAGCTGTCTCATGTCTCCTCTTCTTGTAAGAACATCAGTCCTTTTTGATTTACGCTGCACCCTTATCCTGTCACTTAACTTTTATTACCTCTTTATAAGCCCTGTCTCCAAGTACAGTCACATTGGGGTTAGGGTTTCAATATAGGAATTTGGAGGGAACACAGTTCAGTCCATAACAATGAATACAGATAAAGTTGTAAAAGGAGATCCACACGCGGTTAGTACAGAGGAGCTGTGGGCCAGGTGAATGGTTTCCAAGGAAAAAAAAATGGTTGCAGTGAGCACATGTCAATTTTAAAATTTTTTGACAAGGCATTGAATAAAGAAAAATTTTTAAAGAAGTGAATAAAAGGCACCTTGGCTCAGAATTAATTCCTGCACATGTTTTTAAGGCTACCACTAGCCTCTGGCTCTGAGCTCCTATTCCTGGCCGCTGCTTTTCTCATGGCCTTGGCAGGGAAGCAGGGATGCTCAGGGAAGCTCAGCACTTGGCAGAGGGTTAAAGGGGCCCAGGAAAAAGGAAGTGGCCATGACTCCCCTCCCTGAATCAGGCATGGGGCATCCATGACAGCATCCCCTCCCTGGCCCAGGCAGGCAACTGACAGTAGAGGATGTGACACAGAAGTGGCTGGAAGGAAGCCTTAGTGACCTCCAGTGAGTGAGGTCACTGGAACATCCCCTCCCCTCCTCTTGTTGTGTGGAGGGGAGGAGAACCCCATTGAGTCCTCTGAGAGCTGGCCAGCCAGCTGGGCTGGCCTGGAGCATGTGACTGCAGTCTGAGAAGACTCAGTCAATCTAGGAACCACAGCACCTAAGACCCCACCCTTGTTGATTCATTTTTGGGTTCTCTTGGAAAGTTCTCTGGCCTTCCTATTTCCTAGGTCCGACAGCTGGGGGAATTAATATCAGGCAGCCTTAGGCGATCCTGCCACTCCTCCCCATGGGAGACTCCAGCCAGCGCAGACTGCATTCCCCCCTGAGGCTCCTTGGGCCTCTCAGCTCTGGAGGGCATCACGGAGCCTCCTCGTCTGCCCATTCAGAAAGGAGAGGGCTGTGCCTCTCAATTCTTGAGTCCCCTCCCAGCACCAAGTCAGCACCCACTGACAACTGTGGTAGGGTTTGAGTCCCAGCTCCGCTACTCAGGCACTCGGTGACCTCAACTCTCTCAGCCCAGTTGGTTTTTACTGGAGATGTGAATATCTACCTCACACAGATGTGGTGAACGTTCAGTGAAAGAACATAGACAATCTGCCTGTTTCTTCCTCCACCAAGAGGACTAGCCCTGTGCCCAGCAGCCGCACTCCCTCACAACAGGCCCTGCCGAGAGCCAGGCACCCGGCACGCACCCCACACACAGGCTCTCTAGAGCCTCATTGAGGTGGGGATCCCATTTTATAGAGGAGGAAAACTAAAGATCAGAGAAGAAAAGGAGTTTGTCCAAGACCATGGTGCTCAGGAGAAATGGAGCTAGAATTCAGGCCCAGCTCTCCCCACCCCAAGGTCTGAGCTCGTCCACCTACCACAGCCTCACGGGGCGGCTGAGAAGCCCACGTGATTTCATTTCTATGAAATCAGCTCAAGAAGCACAGTCCCTGGGTAAATACAAGATATTGGTCTCTCTCTTTCTCTAATAGTTCATCCCCTGGCCCAAGGCACCCTGTGATAGCTCACAAATTTATCAGATCCCAGCTTTTATGGTCATCGCTGAGCCTAGATTCCAGCTCCGTGAGTGAAGGCTCACTTGGGCCTTTATTCCATGTCCCAGGGGCACATTCTATACCAGAGAGGAGGGACTGAGGGCCCCACGGGCAGAGGCTGGATCCCCATCCCAATGCTCACATGCTGGGTGATCTTATACCAGTCATCTCTCAGGCCTTGGTGGCACAGCTGTAAAATAATGAGTTGGGAGTCTGTCTTAGTCTGTTTTGTGTTTCTATAAAGGAACACCCGAGGCTGGGAAATTTACAAAGAAAAGAAGTTTTTTTGGCTCTTGGTTCTGCTGGCTGGAAGACTGGGCATCTGGCGAGAGCCTCAGGCTGCTTCTACCCATGGCAGAGCCGAAGGGGGACCAGTGAGTGCAGAGATCACATGGTGAGACAGGAAGCAAGAGGGAGCAGGGCAGTACAAGACTCATTTAAACAACCAGTTCTCCTGGGAGCTCTCTGAGGACTCATAGAGCAAGAGTTACTCAGGCCCACCCCATCCCAGGGAAGGCCTTAGTCTATTCATGAGGGACCCACCCCCAGGACCCAAACACCTCCCATTAGGCCTCTCCTCCAATATGGGGGATCAAATTTGAACATGAGATTTGGGGGGACAAACATCCCAACTATAGCAGCATCCTTCTGGCTATAAAGACTTGTGATTCCCCAGAGAAGCTGCCTCAAGCCTCATCATCTGGGGGCAGAGGCTTCATGGAAAAGCCTTGAGCCTCCTGGTGTCTAGAAAGCTCCCCACAAAATTCTAGAGACCACAAATCCCTCATGGCCTGGCCCTGCCTTCCTCTTCAAACTCTTCTCTTACCACCCTTCCTCTTCCTTATGTTCCAACAAGAAAGCTCTTCCCATTCCAGGGACTCTGTTCACGCTGTCCTTCTGACTGTATACCCTTGGTTCTTGAGAATGTATGCCTAGCTCCTTATCCTTTATGGTACCACATTTGTAGTGAAGGGATCTAGAATATACCGCTATGAAGAGGGTTTTTCTCTGAACTCCCCTTACCTGCCTAAAGCAGAGCTTCCCAAAAGACTTCAACTATCATAAATCTCCTTCCTGGGAGTGTCCAAACTAAGGAAGATTGACTCCTATCACCAGAGAAGAGAAGTCACAAGGATATAAGAACTCACCTAAGCAGACATTGTCAAAAACTATCAAATCTCCCACTTAGACTATTATGGGCCCATTTACTTCTCCCTAAAAGTGATTTGTTCTCCCCCTCACTTTCCACTATTAAGAGGGTATATATACTTCAAATTCTAACCATCTCTTTGAGTAACATTTTCCTGTGAACTCCCACATATGTATGTGAATAAAATTCTGTCTTTTGTCTTGCTGATCTGTCTTTTGTAAGTTTAATCCACAGGCCCCCAACACTGAACCTAAGAGAGTAGAAGAAAAGCCTTTCCTCTCTGACAGTTGTCACCTCTTCACAGGGGTCTTCCCTGATCATTCTGTCTAAATTAGGCCTCTTCTTCCTTTTTGTTTCCCATAGCATTTAGCATAACTTATTATGACTTTATTTGTCTGCTTACTAGGTTTTGTCTCCCTTTCTGTAGTATATAAGCTGTGTGGAGACATATCATAGGAGTTTACTAACTACTCGGTGTATGAATGGATGAAGAAGTCTATCCTTAGCTCAAGTATTTATTGCTGAATCTACAGCTCGGCTCAACTCAACAACTTATTAGGTGCCACAATGGTGCTCAGTGTCAGAATCACACAAAGACCCACTCCCTGTCCTCGAGGGGCTCATAGGAAAATGAACACCGATGCTGGACCCCATCGAAATATGGAAAGGCAAAATATGGAAAGAAGGATATTACTCCTCCCCTAAGAAGTTTACTGATGCAGGAGGCAAGGAAGAGAAAGATGAAAACATGTGAGAAGGAGCTTGGAAACAAACAGAACTCCAAGTACAGTTATTTAGTACACAAATAAAACAGAGATTGTTACACTAGTCTCTTGGCCTTTGTTTGGGGAATAATTCACATCATTCTGCTAATTACAGTGTTGTGGGAACAACAGCAGCGTTGGATGGAACTTGTTATTTCTGCTTCACTTACACAACTGTATCTGAGGACAGCTCGTCCCCTCGGCACACAGACCCACTAACAAGCGCCACTGGTTCCCTCTTGCCGTCTTCTCAAATGGTAGGCTGAGTGCCTAGGACAGTTGCGGAGCCTCTAAAGAACCTTGCAGGGCAGTCCCCTGCCTCAGTCAGGGCCTTGTTAGCCATAAAGGCCAAAGATGTGCTGAAATCAACTCCCCAGATCCCCAAAGAGCACATAAATAAAAGGGAGAATGCATTGAAATGACTTCAGTGCATAAGAACCCAAGAGAACCTAAATAACTAGGCCAGGCCTCCTGAGTTAGGCTTCACATTCCAGTGCTGGCTGGCTTGTGGTTTTCTGCCCCTTGGAGGTGTCCACCTGCTGCCTTATGTAGAAAACCCAAGGTAGCAGAGTTATCTGAGAGAAGGAGAGGCAGTGTTTAAACCTGAAAACTGGTATCCAGGTTTTCTATCCCCACATTTTTCTCCCCACCCCTACCCCTACTCTCAGTGGTCTGTGATGCCCCCCCACCCACCCCACCTTTCATCCGTTCATTCAGTCACATTCCCCAGGGGCTTTCCAGCCAAAGCCGCTCTGGTGGCCCTCATCTCCTCCCAGCTTCCCAGGCTACCCCAGCCCATGGTTTGTCCTTCCACCATGTTGGGGCCCAGAACACAGCACCCCAAAATATGGCTGTAGGAGACCAGAATATGCCACCCCACGATATACTCCTTGGGCATATTTTGAGCTGGTTATTCTGAAAAAATGCAGACACAAGAGAAGCTCTGAAAAGCTGTCCTTTTGTAAAAAGAAATGAACATTTATGAAGGAAATCTACATTAGTAGAAGTATCTGTATTAGGAAGAGGGATGCTCCTGCAACTTTTATTACCTGAGAGACTTTATCTGCATAACAAGACAACCTTTATTCACTATACATTTCCCCCTCACCCTCCTAAACTTGTGTCACCATCCCTACCAAGAAGCCCCAAGCCCCTATTCCTTTCTGTAGCTCAGAATGCTAGATAAGCTTCAATCATATGGTTCTTTTTTCAGTCTCATATTTTGTAGGACTTCAGCACATGTACATGTAATTAAACATGGTTTTTCTCCATTTAATCTGTCTTATATCAATTTAATTCATAAGCAATTAGAGAACCTAGTATAACAGAGTGGACACTCCTCTTCCCATAGATATGGAAGGGTGATATTGAGGGAATATGTAACAGAAGAAATAGCTTGAAAAAATGGCAAAATGTTTTATGTCTCTTCAAAACATCCCCAACTTCTATTGGAGAACTAGGACCTGCATCCCTGCCTCAGGCCAGTGGTCAGGAGGGGAAGGGGAATGTCTTCTGCTCTTTGTGCCACGGGAGACGGCTTAAGAGAATCATCTGGATGGAGGTCATGAGATCATCTTAGCTGAAGACAGGATTAATCCAGGAGAAGGTCACAAGATTGTCTTAACCAAAGATGGGATTGATCGGAACATTTCAAAGCTCTGTATTTTGCTCAGAAGGAGAATGCTGGTACTTTGAGATGGGAGTCTGCAAGCCTCCTCATTTGCCAGAAAATTAATAAACTCCTTTTTCCTTCTCCTCAAACCACTTGTCCTCATTCTTCTGATGTAGCCTTGGGGACAAGTGCTGAACTTTTGGTAACACTAGAAGAGTAGTGGATTGCCATTTTCCTCCCCAACACCTAGTATCATGTTCCAGCTTCCTGGGTAATATGGTCTGAATGTTTGTGTCACCCCCAAATTCATACATTAAAATCCTTACCCCCAAGGTGATGGTATTAGGAGGTGGGGCCTTTAGGAGGTGAGCAGAGCCCTCATGAATGGAATTAGTGACCTTATAAAAGAGGCCCAGAGAGCTGCCTTGTCCCTTCTACCATACGAAGACATAGCAAGAAGGCACCATCTATGAACCAGGAAGTGGGTCCTCAACAGACACTGAATCTGCCAGAGCCTTGGTCTGGGATTTCCCATACTGCAGAACTGTGAGAAATAAGCTTCTATGATTTATAAGTACCAACAGAAAAGAACCCAAACTGTAAAATAATTTAAAGAGGTTTATTCTGAGCTGAATATGTGCAACGATGGCCCGGAGAGCCCCACCTAAGCAGCCTTGAGGAAACGGTCAGATTACAGTCGGTTTTATATATTTTAACCCTTTGCACTCAGATGTCAAGTGTGACTCAACACGGTTAGCAAAAATTATAGAGATTAAAATTACTCTTTGAATGTATCAATAATTTGAAATATAAAAAAATCCAAATAAATAAGTTTGTATGAAAAGAAACTCCAGTTTTTTATTCTACTGCCACACTTTGTAAAATCTGGGGTATTAAAAAATTAAATCCCAAGTAGAATGATAAGGAATTGAGGAAAAAGCAAGTGAGTGCAAAGGGTTAAGGAGACAGGAATTACCCATGGAGTTGTAAATCAGTACATTGGTTTGGCCTGAAAAGGCAGGACATCTCTAAGCCTGGGGAGTGGGGTGCTTACAGGTTATAGGTGGGTTTAAAGATTCTTTGATTTGCAATTGGTTAAAGACAGGAAGCTTTGTCTAAAGGCCCAGAATGTTTTAAGATAAGAAAGTCTGTTAATCAGAGACTAGCTATCAGACATATACTGAAACTCAAGTGATCTGTTAAGTAAATTGATGATCTGCAGGTGTGGTTTAACCTTTGTCTTATATGGCCTTAGGCCTGTTAATGATTTAGTATCTTATTGTTACAAAGAGTAACTCCAGATGGTACAGGGCATAACTGGGTGTGTCTGACCTCCCTTCTCCTCATGGCCAGCAACTCAGCTTTAAGGTTTTTCTGGGGTCCCCATGACCAAGAGGGAGTCCTGTCGGTTGGCTGGGGGGCTTAAGATTTTATTTTATTCTACATAAGCTACCTAGTTTATGATATTTTGTTATAGCAGCCTGAACCAACGAAGACACTGGGCTAAGTCCCTCCCACTCCCAGCCTAGGGCAGGGACTGGGCCCTCCTGCTGTGCTCAGAGGAAGTCCTCAAACACAAGGGCAAGCACAGAGAGGCTGAGGTGGATACAGGGACCTCATGGCCTGGGGACAGGTGTCCCTCATACTCTGCAAAGGCCTTTCCAGCTCTGCTGGCCCATCTAGGGTGGGCGAAGGGGAGGAAAGAAACACAGGTATGCAGGCTACAGGCTGACAAAGAAGAATTCTGAGATGCTGTGAGCACTAAGAATCCAGTAAACACAAAAACAGCTTCCTTTTTCTAGTTTAACCTAATCCATAGAAGTTGAGGGTATTGATAAAGTGGGTCTAGGAGAAGTGGGTTTTGGTAAAAGAGCACTGGATTTTGATTCAGAGATTTGTATCGAAACTCTTCCCTTCTCTGGCTGTGTGACTTTGGACAAGCTGCTCCAACATTTTAGATTTTGTTTCCCCTATCTATAAAAAGGAAGTTATTATTCCCATTTTAGGGTCATGCAAGGATTAAATGGGATAATGTATGCTTTAAAACATGCTTTGTAGGCATTAAAGCATTATGCAAATACTTATCTTAGCCCTGAGTGGGAAGATAAGGGGGTAGTCTGTGCAGTGTTTTTCAAAGTGCATGGTGAGAGCCATCAGCAGGTTATGAAAAATATTTAGTGGATGTAAGGAAAGAAAAAAATCTTTTCCTTCTACACACACACACACACACACACACACGAGAGAGAGAGAGAGAGAGAGAGAGAGAGAGAGAGAGAGAGAGAAATTCAGACAAGAATAACTCAAAGGGGTAGCTAAAACTTGAGCTTAGATATCATCTTTAGCTAAGCAAAAGAAGAAAGCTGTGGAGAAGGCAAGTTATGGGAAGGTGACCAGGAAAAATACAGTAAACAAGTGTAAGGTTTGCCTTGCAGATTTAAGTCAGTGCCTTCACTATTGATAAGAGTCTTGTAGTTTAGAGCCATCCTTCCATTCCGGGTACAGAGAGGCAGATAGCCTTACAAATGGAGACTTACTTTATAAATATAAATTTCCCTTGCAAAAGGGTAACTTGTACTTTTTTCAGAGCTCCTCTGTCTGCTGTTTCTCAAAATAATCAGATCAAAATAATCCTCACGCTAAAAAGGCATATCTGGGGTATTGAGGGGCTTTAGGAAATGCCACCCCCAAATATGGTGCTTGGGTGTGCTGATTACTTTGATCTGAGGGTACTTGGGG
Organism: Mirza zaza; assembly: GCA_008750895.1. Lineage (NCBI taxonomy): Eukaryota > Metazoa > Chordata > Mammalia > Primates > Cheirogaleidae > Mirza > Mirza zaza. Next base: position 14,913 of record VSMD01041665.1, read on the forward strand.
ATCAGCAGATGCAGGCAGAGGCTTTCTCTAAGTGCCCCTTATCTGCTATGATCAAAAGTTCTCTGAAAAGGAATTCAGAAGACACAAACTTTATTTCAGTGACCAGTTTGCAACCTAGCAATACTACAACCTTCTAAAGGTATGGTCCAGAGAACAAAGGGAGGGTTCATATTTTATAACAAAATTTCCTGTCCTGGTTCCCAATCAGGTTTGTTTATACAAATGAAGGATTGAAACTTCCTTAGCTATGATTGGCTGATGCAGCTGAGTTCTGATTGATGAATATAGCCGAGTCCTAATTGGTTGAGGCTGGTGAGTTCTCATTGGCTGGTTCAGGGGAGCTCTGAAGGTCCAAAGATGGAAAGGTGCTGGTTTTCAGGAAACTCACAGTATGTGTGTGACCCCAGTCAGCAAATGGCCTTTTGGCTTTATTTTAAATTTAGGCCCAGTTAGCCATTTGGGATCCATCTTGAAGGATTGCTCTTTCAGGTTTGTATTTGTTCACACTTCCTAAAGACAGATCCTCCAAAGGGAACTCAATTGTCATGAGTCACTCCCCAGGAATCTTATTAACTGGCTAAGATTTAACTGACATCACAGAAGAGGAGACTAGACATTAACACCAGCCCACACAGACTATCACCTATTCTTCTAAGGGAAGCTCCAGAAAACTTTTACTACCTGAGAAACTTTGTGTTTACATAACAAGACAACCTTTATTTGCCATACATTTCCTTCTTTCATCCTTCCATAACTTGTCCTCACCACCCCTCAGAAGCCCTGAGACCCTATTCCTTTCTGTAGCTCAGGATGTTACATAAGCTTCAATTATCTGACCCTTTTTCAAGTCATATTTTGTGGGACTCCCATGTGTACATACATGATTAAATATAGTTTTTCTCCCATTAATCTGTCTTATGCCAATTTAATTTGTAATCCAGCCAAAGAATCTAGAAGGATTGAGGGAAGCCATTTTTCGCTCTTCTACAGTGGCATATTCAGGTGTCCTACGGTCATCTTTTAGGGAGGCATATTTTGCTCCCCTACATGGGTCCTGATCAGCATTTTAAAATTGAAACAAGAGAAAATATCAAGGTGTGTATCCCAAGTAATAGGAGTAGATATTATTCATTTAAGTCATGTGTGCATTACTATGTGTGTATTATGATATAAAATCTATCTATTTTGCATCACAGCACGCGTATTAACACTATTTATTTCTGTGGTAAATAATGGAAGTATAAATAAAGGAGCTGTTCTTGCTTTGCTGTATTTTTCAATTGCAGCATTTCTGCATTCCAAGAGTGGGAGAAGAATTCATCTTGGGGAAGAATTTATCTTTTGTTTTGGGAAAACACATTAATAGGCCCTTTGGTTACCAAAGGTAAGGCCCTGAGGCCAGGCTGAAGGAAGCCCTCGTAGACCAAAGGGGCTAAACTGCTCTGCATAATAAAGTCAATATTCAAGAGTTTCTGTTTCCTTTGGTGGTCCTAGAAGAAGCAATTTGAGGCCTGGGATTTCAGAGAAGAGACTGAGCTGGGCCAGAGGAGGGAGAGCTTGAGTAAAGGTCTCCCTTGACCCTGGTGGACCAAAGCCTTCAGGAAGCTCTCAGTACTACCGTGTTTCCCTGAAAATAAGACAGGGTCTTATATTTATTTTTCCTCAAGAAGACACCCTAGGGCTTATTTTCAGGGGATGTGTTATTTTCCCCTCAAAGCCTCAGCTTGCAGCACGCACAGGATGGCCGGGACCTGACAGGGGTAGCCGACCTTGTTGGTGGGGCTGCCTGCACCTTTCTGGTCACCTCTGGGATAGTAGCTGTCATGATGGGGCAGATGAGAAGGGCTACTCTTCTTCTTTACCGCTCCACAACAAAATGCATGGGTTGTGCAGATACACTGCGTAGCCACGCTCATCACTAGGTCTTATTTTCGGAGTAGGGCTTATATTGTGCAAATGCTTAGAAATCCTGCTAGGGCTTATTTTATGGGTAGGCCTTATTTTTGGGGAAACACGGTAAGTACTAAATGAAGTTCTATTCTCCTGTATTGTAAAGCCCATACAAAGGATCTTCAGGCCTCCAGAAGAATTGATTAAACATTCTAACCTGATTCTCTCCAGGTAGCCCTACCTCTGGAATCATGGGAAGGTCCCTGTTTGGAAGCAAACCACCTTAGGGGGAGGGGACCCTGTATAGAGCTTGTAATGGGGGAACCAGAAGGATCCAGAAGAAGTTGGGAGCAATATGGAGTGAGACAAGACCACTGACATGAGGGTGGATGTGCACCCAGAAATTCTTGGCAACATTTGGGAGAGAGCTGGAATTCCTCTGGCCTTAGAGCGTGTTATGTTCTTTGAATACTTAAGTAAAGGATAATTCTGGAAGGCTGGAAAATGTGGGGCACCAACTATGTTAAAGGCTGATAAGGCTCAAACACAGTTGAAAATTAGAAAGGTACTGACCTGTAGCTTCAAGCAAGACTCATCTGGACTAGAATCCTAACTGCCACTATTACTATGATTATTACCACCATCTCCTACCACAGGGAAAAGGTGCATGACCCTGGTAGGCAGCATATGGTCCCCCAAAGATGTCCAAGAACTAACCCTCTGAACCTGTGAGTATGTTACGGTACATGGCAAAGGAGAATTAAGGTTGCTCATCAGCTGACCTGAAAACAGAGAAATTGCCCTGCATTATCCAGGTGGGGCCAGTGTAATCACAAGGATCCTTAAATGTGGAAGCAGGAGACAAAGAGTGAGTGTCAGGGTAATATGATGTAAGGATGACTCGACTGGGCATGGCTGGTTTTGAAGAAAGAAGGGACCATGAACCAAGGAATGGGGTGGCCTCAGAAGCTGCAACAGGTAAGAAAATGGATTCCCTCAGAGCCTCAGAAGGACATAGCCTTGCCAACATCTTGATTTTAGTCCAATGAGATTCTAACTTCGGAACTGTTAGATAATAAATTTTATTGCTTTAAGCCACTAAATATGTGGTAATTTGTTATAGTAGCAATAGAAAATGAATACAATGACATTCTACAAGGAAGTGACATGAGATTGGGAGGCATGAGGCCCAATCCAGTGTTGTCATCAGCTCACTGTGTTTTCCTTGTGTAGGTTGTCTGATCTTTCTGAGCTTCAGGTCCTCCAAGACTAGACTAGGAGTAATAATTCTTGTCCTAGCCAAATAAAGAAGCAATGAGTTAATTTTGGGTATGATAGCTGTAGTGACAAAATAATTAGCAATCACAGGAAGCTGCCATTGATGAGAGCTGAAAAGGCCGAAGAGGCAGTTGTGGTTCCATCAGTATTGGTTCTTTTAGTGGGTGTAGCCTCTTGGGGAGGCCATCAACTCAAGTCATGGGCCCAGGATGACTCAGCAAGTCCCCAGGCCTGCCCATAAGAGCAAGCAGGGACAAGAGCAGGCCCTGCTGAAGAGCCCAGTCAGGGTGTGAGTCAGTCAAGGTGTTTCCATGGATGAGGTTAGTCACAGCTTCCTCCAGACTTCCTATCTAGAGTGGGAACCACCTGAGGGTGAAGCCTTGCTGACATCTGGATTTGGCACAACTGCCCTTGAGTTCCCCATAGACCACATCCACTCACTGAAGCCATTTATGTATTTAGTATTTACTTATTTTTTTAAATTTCAGAATATTATAGAGGTACAAATGTTTTGGCTACATAAATTGCTTTTGTACAGTTTGAGTCAAAGTTATAAGTGTGCCAATGACCAGATAGTGTGCATTGTATCCATTAGGTATGATTTCACCCATCTCCTCCCCTCACACCTGCTTGATTTCTGTTGAGTTTTATTTCTATATGTGCACATGAGTGTTGATCGATTAGTTCCAATTTCATAGTGAGTACATGTGGTGTTTGTAATACTTCACTTAGGAGAATGTTCTCCAGTTCCATCCATGTTGTTACAAAAGGTATTAGTTCACCATTTTTTATGACTAGTAGTACTCCATCATATACAAATACCACATTTTATTAATCTACTCATGTATTTTATTTATTTATTTATTTTGAGACAGAGTCTTGCTCTGTTGCCCAGGCCAGAGTGCCATGGCATCAGCCTAGCTCACAGCAACCTCAAACTCCTGAGCTCAAGCAATACTTCTGCCTCAGCCTCCTGAGTAGCTGGGACTATAGGCATGCACCAAAATGCCCGGGTAACTTTTTCTATATATTTTTAGTTGTCCAGCTAATTTCTTTCTATTTTTAGTAGAGGCAGGGTCTAACTCTTGCTCAGGCTGGCCTCTAACTCCTGACCTTGAGCGATCCTCCTGCCTTGGGCCTCCCACAGTGCTAGGATTACAGGTGTGAGTCACCACACCCGGCCTCCACTCATGTATTAATGGGCATTTGGGTTGATTTCACATCTTTGTGAGTGTGACTTGTGCTGCAATAGACATTTGAATGAAAATATCTTTTTGATAAAGTGACTTTTTTTCCTTTGGGTAAATACGAATAGTGGGATGGCTGGATCAAATGATAGGTCTACTTTTAGTTCTTTGAGGTATCTCCATACTACTTTCCATAGAGGTTGTTCTAGTTTGCAGTCCCACCAACAGTGTATAAATGTTCCTTTGTTTCTGAATCCATGCCACCATCTGTTGTTTTGGGACTTTTTGATAAAAGCCATTCTCACTGGAGTTAGGTGATTTCTCATTGTGGTTTTGATTTGCATTTCCCTGATGATTAGAGACATTGAACATTTTTTCATATGTTTATTGGCCTTTAGTCTTTCTTCTTTTGAAAAGCTTCTGTTTATGTCTTTTGCCCACTTTTTTATGGGGTTGTTTGATGTTTTCTTGCTGATTTGCTTGAGTTCTTTATAGATTCTAGTTATTAGCTGTTTATCAGATGTACAGCATGCAAATGTTTTCTCCCATTCTGTAGGTTGTCTATTCACTCTATTGTTTCCTTGGCTGTGCAGAAGCCTTTTAATTTAATCAAGTCCCATTTATTAGCTTTCATTGTTGCTGTGATAACCTTTGGGGTCTTCTTCATAAATTATTTTTCTAGGTAGATATCTATAAGAGTTTTTCCAATATTTTCTTCTAGAATTCCTATAGTTTCATGCCTTAGGTTTAAATCTGTCATCCATCTTCAATTAATTTTTGTGAGTGGTGAAATGTAAGGATTCTGTTTCAACCTTTTACATGTGGCTATCCAATTTTCCCAACACCATTTATTCAATAGGGATTTTTTTTCCCCAGCGTATGTTGTTTTCTGCTTTGTCAAAGATCAGATGGCAATATGAGGATGATTTTATATCTGGTTCTCTGTTCTGATTCATTAGTCTGTGTCTCTGTTTTTGTGCCAATACTATGCTGTTTTGGTTACTATGGTCTTGTAGTATAGCTGAAGTCTGGTAAAGTGATGCCTCCTGATTTGTTCTTTTTGCATAAGTTGCTTTGGCTATTCAGAGTCTTTCCTCATTCCATATGAAGTGTAGGATTATTTTTCTAGATCTTCAAAATATGATGTTGAGATTTTAATGGGGATTGCATTGAATCTGTAAATCACTTTGGGTAGTATAGACATTTCAACAATGTTGATTCTGCCAATCCATGATCATGATATGCTTTTCCATTTGTATACATCCTCTGCCATTTCCTTCCTCAGTGATTCATAGTTCTCCTTGTAGAGAGAGGTCTTTCACCTCCTTAGTTAAATATATTCCTAGGTATTCTATTTTCTTTGTTGCTGTTGTGAAAGGTATTGAGTCTTTGATTTGATTCTCAGCTTGACTATTGGCATATATGAATAGCACTGATTTGTGTACATTGATTTTATAACTTGAGACTTTGCTGAATTTATTTATCAATTCCAGGAGTCTCTTGGCAGAATCTTTGAGGTTTTCTAGATATAAGATTATATCATCAGCAAAGAGTGATAGTTTGACCTCTACTTTCCCTATTCGGATACTCTTGATTTCCTTCTCTTGCCTGATTGCTCTGGCTAGAACTTCCAGCACTATATTGAATAGAAGTGGTGACAGTAGGCAACCTTGTCTAGTTCCAGTTCTAAGCAGGAATGCTTGGAAGCATGTTTGGGGTGACAAAGAAAAACAAAAATAAGCAGGAATGCTTTTAATTTTTACCATTTTTCCCATTCAGTGTGATGTTGGCTGTGGGTTTGTCATATATGTGGCATTTATAATTTTAAGGTGTGTCCCATCTATGCCCATTTTCTTAAGAGTTCTTATTATAAAAGAATGCTGAATTTTATCAAATGCTTTTTATTCACCTATTGAAATGATCATATGGTTTTTGTTTTGCTTCTGTTTATGTGGTGAATCATATTTATGGATTTACGTATGTTGAACCATCCTTGCATCCATGCCATGAAGCCCACTTGGTTGTGGTGGATTTTTTTGATGTGCAACTGAACTCAGTTTGCTAGAATTTTATTGAGAAATTTTGCATTTATATACATAAGGGATATTGGTCTATGGTTTTCTTTTTTTGTTGTGTCCTTTCCTGGCTTTGGCATCAAGGTGATACTGTGCTGACATCCACAATGAGGTCATTCTTGTAATACATACGAATGTGGTAGGGGAAGAGGCTAGAAACAGATACAACTGGGTAAAAACTGCAGTTCTCAAAGGTCATAGCAGAGCAGAGGAGCTGTGGGACAAGACACAGGTCTGAGACATCTGAGAGAACTCTGAGGCTTCAGGATTACTATGTTTCTTGCATATCAATGATCGCAAGAGGAAGCTAACATAAGAAAGAGAACCAATACAATATTTATTTTACTGTATTCACTGTAAAATATGGTCACATAAGCTTAAATTTGGTTCTCTGGATTAATGAAAAAAGCCCCTACATCCTAATTGAATTTTCGGCCACTATGTAATTGAAACACAGGAATAAGAAATAACCCTACAGTGGGTTCTGAAATGGCTCAAGTTCAACAAGGCCTGTCAGACTCTAAAGGGCTCCTCCAGATAAGGTTTGCATTTTCAAATGTCAAGGGCACTGCTCGCTCAGGAGCTCCCAAATTAAAATTCAGATTTTTTTTTTCAGGGCTACAAGTCACCCTTAATTATGCTCTAAGCTTGAGAAATTCCATGAGTAACACTGATTCCCTCAGGAATCAGGCTGAAAGAAAAAGCAATGCTTTGTACCATCACCCATGAATTTAACAGTTTAAATATAGATGTGGGACGGACAGGAGAAGAGGAGTATGGAGAGAAAAGGGCCAGGAGTTTGTCCCCAGCCTGAGAGGCAGACAAGGTGGGCTTGATGTGGGTCAGAACTACCCCTTTTAATATCTTCGGGGTTCTTTCCCACCTCTGTTACCCCCTCAAGCTCAAGCACATTTTCCTTCAGTGTATACTCTGTCTGTATACTCCTTATTAGATCTCTTCTCAGGATAGAATTTAACAAGCAAACTTCTGCTGAAGGGAAGTGGTCACCATAACCTAAAATAAAGACTTCTCTGAGACTTAGGAGCTCTTTGAATAGAGAACAAAACCTGAGACCTAAAGAGTCATTTCTCATCTTGATTTAAAGGTCAGTGAGCAGGCTGAAGAGTGTTTCCCAAGAGGGGTGTTTAGTGTCCCTGAAATTATGGGGTTCCATTCTACCCAGGAAGGCCAGGTCTCATTCTCACCCTTTATTCATACATAGGGTGCCTGTTTACATTTACTGTATTCAAGGCTGTTAATGAAATATCCCATTCTTCTACGATTTCACTTTTTTTTTTTTGCCTGCTAGATATGATTATAAAGGAGTCTTTTTAAACCTCCCACCATAATCATAAATCCAAATTTATAGAATAAGTTCCTAGTTGTTCTATCAGCACACATTTGTATTTAGGTATATAAATGCATATTAGGCTTATTTCTCACTATGTTTGTTACCTCTCTTCATCTTCCCCTATCCTGAGATTTTTGCTTTGATTCACTTGTTACTCAGATAGAGGCTTTTCTTGAATAAATTACACAGAGTGTGCAGGTGCTGTACTCTCTGATCTATATCATATCCACAAAAAGCATCCTCTCACCCTGACAGGTGAAACCTGTCAGGCTGGGTGTCAAATCCTTAGGTCAAGGTCCTTTCTCCCCCAAGTTGTCACAAGAGTTTATTCTGTAGTCTTCTAGCTTCCAGTGCTGCAGGTGGAAAGCCGGAGAACAGTCTGGTGCTCCTTTGTAAGCCATTTGGTCTTTTTGTCTGGAAGCTTATAGAAATTTCTCCTTATCCTGGGAGTTGAAGGATTTTACAGGATATTTCTAGATATGTGTCTTTTTTCTTAATCCAGCCTGGAATTCATGGAGCCCTTTTAAATTGCAGGTCTTTTTTAATCTCAGAGGAATTTTCTTTTATCATTTATTTAATTCCTGTACTTCCTCCAACAATTCCTTTTCTCCTTCTTGAATTCCTATTTCTTAGGTTAGGTCTCCTGGATCTATCCTCCAAGTCTGTTATCATGACAATTGCGTGGGCATTAAGAAGCAGAACATGTGATTAACAACAGTTAATCACATTAGTTAATCAGTTCTAGCTGACGCCTAGAACTTGGACGTAACAGCACAGTCACAGATGCCAGACCATCTCGGTCTGCATACCAGCTGTGTGGCCTTGGGATAGTCCCTTCGCCCCTCTGAGTCTCAGTTTCTTTAGCTGCAGTAGGGGGTGGAGAGTCATAGCAGCTAACTCATAGGCTTGATTAAGAAGTATATTAAGATATGTAAGTTTTGACAGTAATATAGTTACTCTAGCCCCTCATCTCTTTATACTTCCGTGCTATGGTTTGAGATTTTCTTCCACTTGATCTTCCAGGCTACTAATTCACATTCCCACTTTGCCCATGAATTAATCTACTAAGTTTTGATCAGTTAGAAAATCACGTTTTTCATTCCAGAAAGAGTGTTTCAATGCTTTACTTAAGTCTTTTCAAACGCTCACGAGGTAGATTGCGTCCTTATCTCCAATTGTTTGCGGCCTCCTCTGTGAGATGTCTACACGTTCCTATCTCACTGACAGCAGGCGTGGTGTGTGATTTGCTTTAGTCAATGAAATGTCAGTGGAAGCAACATAGGCCACTACTGAGAAGATATTTTAAGAGTCTTTGTGTGGATCTGCCATCTTGTTTTCCCTCTTCCAGATGGAGGCTGCTCCTTTAGCTTGGGTCTTAAAAGGAAGATGTGGGGCAGAACCAAAGCCAGGTCATGGGGGATGGGTAACATGCCTGAGAAGTCAGCCTTGTTTGTATAAGAAATGACTCTTGTTTGTATAAGCCATTGAACTTCTGGGGTTGGTTGTTATCACAGCACAATCTAGAAAAAGCTTACTAATACAACTAATTTTTTAATTCAAATTTTCCCATCTGTCTTCCAGGAGTTATGCTTCATTGAGAGCCACTTGTTTTGCATGGTTTAGTTTTCAATATGCCTGATTGCTGGTATGCCCATGTGCATTATTTTCCTGTGCTTATGTGGCTCTATTCACCTTTGGGCTCTGGTTCAGTCACTAAGATTCTTTTAGGTGGTCTCTACCACCATAAACTAGCATTACTCCTGCTATGATCTGAATGTTGGTGTCTCTGGCCCCCTAAATATGTATGTTGGAACCTGATATGCAATGTGATGGTATTAAGAGGTAGGGCCTTTTGGGAGGTGATTAAGTCATGAGGGCCCCACCCTCATGGATGGGATTAGTGCCTTTGTAAAATGGGTTGAAGGGAGCTACCTTCTGCCCGTTATGCCATGTGAGGACACAGCATTCACCCCTTTAACCATGTAAGAATGTAGGAACAAGACATGATCTATGAGGAGCAGCCCTCACCAGACATCAAATCTGCTGACGCCTAGAACTTGGACTTTCCAGCCTCCAGAACTGTGAGTAATAAATTTCTATTGTTTATAAATTACCCAGTCTAAGGTATTTTGTCATAGCAGCAAACAGACTAAAACAGTACCCACTGGCAAGGTGTACTCCCCTGTCCAGGCACCAGGTTCAGGCACTCAGAGGTAGGCTTACTATCCCTGTTTCTTTTCTTTTCTTTCTTTCTTTCTTTCTTTCTTTCTTTCTTTCTTTCTTTCTTTCTTTCTTTCTTTCTTTCTTTCTTTCTCCCTGGGAATTGTCCTATTATGTCCCTGTTTTTTTTTCAACTGCATAGGCAAATGCTCTGGAGGCCTGAGATACCAGCTAGTGCCACAGTCTCTTCTCCTGTGATTCCAATCATGTTTACAGTAATGCATTTAATATTACCCTACAACTCTTGCATACTCTCTCCTGGTTTTTTCATTCTTTTTGTGTTTCATTTCAAATAATGTCTAATGACCTATCTTTACGTTCATTATTTTTTTGTCCTCAAGTGTATCCAGTCTACTGATAAACCTGTCAAAGGAATTTTTCACCTCTAATATTGATTTCTTTTTTTCTAGCATTTCTATTTGACTCTTTTTAATAGTTTTCATGTCATTGCTAAAAATCCTCATACGTTCATACATGTTGTCCACGGTTTCCACTAGGTCCTTGAACATGTTAATCTTGATTATCTTAATGTAGCTATTTGATAGTTTTATCTAGGCTATAACTGAGTTTTGTTCTTTTGATGGGTTTATCTCTTGACAATGGAAAATTTTTTTTCCTCTTGCTTTTTGTATGTTTCCTAATTTTCAGTTGAATGCTGGATATCAGGTGTAGAAGAACAATAAATATAACATAGTTGTAGAAATAGACAGACCTCTTCTTCTGTGATGCCATTATGTGTGTGGGTGGTGGCAGGGGGAGTCAATCTAGTTAGCAGTGACCAAAGTTCAGGTCTTCCTCTTGCTGTTGTTACCTCAGCACACCACGGGCTTTACATTCACCCAGGTTAGGCCACTGTTACCTTGTGCTTAGTGTGGGAGCTGAGGTGCTGTAGGTATTAAAACATTTTCTTGGTATTTCTAAGCTTTGAACACCTGCTTTACAGATGAGGTCCTCTCCACACCCTTGCCCTTGCTCTTTGCTCATGGTAGGTCTGAGGGCATTCTTGGTTCTCCTCATTCAGCCTTAGTCCTAGGTAGAGCCTGTGAACCTCAACCTTGGGAGTGGGGCCTTCTCAGGGTTTCTGCCCCTTCCCCATCTGCTCAGCAGCCAAACTCTGCCCTAGTATCTGTGCCAGGTCTTGGGATAAGAGAGCCCCTCGCCCAGCCTTAGCACACCGCTGCTATATAGTAGTGCAGGATCCTAGGCCCAAGAGGTTTTCCCACCCCTGCCTCCCCCAGGGGAAGGTGGCTTTTGTTTTTACTCTTACTCCAGAAGCAGTGGATCTTTGTCTGTTTCTAAGGATAGCAATGAGAGTTTCCTTCTTGTTCCCCAAAGGCAGCCAGATTCTGCTTCTATACCTCCTCCACTGGCTCTGGGGTTGCAAGTGTTTGCTGCCTTTCCTCTAGTTGCTTAAGGCTTTCATGTGATGAAAAAGGGGTCTTTGGGAGCCGGTGGGGTTTCTCGCCATGCCCCAGCCTCAGGCTGCCTGCCTGTGTCATCTCGAATACCTGCACCATCAAGTGTGCTACTCTTTGGTCTCTTGCCCCGTCCCCAGTCTTACTTGTGAAAGCCTCATGGAGGCTGGTGGAAAAGGGACCTATGATTACAAACTCCCCTTATACCTGGGACTCCCAGTCATTCTAAACTGCTATGCTAGCCCATGCTCAGCCTTTAGGAATGCACCACATTTGAGCTCCTTTCTTTTACCCACGTTAATGGTGGCCACTTCTTCCTCCTGTTCTGTGATAAAGACAGACCCACTTCGTGGGTGTCTGAGCCATGCAGTCACACAGTGCCCCTCACTCAGAAGGTCCCCAGGTTTGTCACTGGGTCCTATAAATTATATAGCCTGGTCAAAGGTGAAATAGTTGTATTATCCTATCTCTTCTCAGAGGGGCCTATTACTCTTTGGAATTCAGTTCACTTCATTGCCTTGTGACCTCAGCTCTGTGATGGATTCAAGAAAAGTTGTGATTTCTAGATTATCTGTCTTTTTCTCGTTGTTTGAATGGGAGTTACGCTCTTTATTCTCTTGCAGCTTTCTACATCCTGAGCAGAAACGAACTTCGTTTGAAATGCATTTGGGGCCCTGAAAGGAGGTAAGAATGCCATATTGGCTACAGACTCCCCACCAGGGGGTGAGCTTTTGGTGGACAAGTGATTATCTCTCAATAGTGTGACTCTTTTTCCTACTTATTTGATTATATATATATATATATATATATATATATATATATTTGGGTTTTTGTTGTTGTTGTTGTTTTGAGACAGAGTCTCTCTTTGTTGCCTGGGCTAGACTGTCATGGCATCAGCCTGGCTCACAGCAACCTCAAACTCCTGGGCTCAAGCAATCCTCCTGCTTCAGCCTCCTGAGTAGCTGGAACTACAGGCACGTGCCACTATGCCCAGCTCATTTTTTCTATATATTTTTAGTTGGAAAATTAATTTATTTCTATTTTTAGTAGAGACAGGGGTCTCACTCTTGCTCAGGCTGGTTTCGAACTCCTGACCTTGAGTGATCCGCCCGACTCAGCCTCTCAGAGTGCTAGGATTACAGGTGTGAGCCACTGTGCCCAGCCTATTTGACTGTATTTTCCCAAATTACTTTTACAATAAGCCTTCACTACTTGATTAAACACAACGAACACACCAAACTTTGAAATTTTTTTTAAACAATTTTTTTAAATGACACTGAAACAATTCCTGAGAGCTCCTTTCCTATAGACTCAGTAGAAAAAACAGCATAATATGCAGAAGATACACAGCACAAATTAAAAGAGTGCTGCTGTTCCAGGACATAGCTCTTCAGTCCTGGCCAGAGCCACCATTTCCCCACTGGCAGGTAAGAGCCAGGTGTGGCCCCTGCTCCTTGGCTCCCTTCTCCAGGTAGTGACTGCTCCCTGCTGAGACAGCGGCTTTGCTAGTGCTGCCACTGGGAACATGGTGTCAGAGCATTGTACAGGGAGTCAGAAGTCTTACTCCCAACTCTGCCTTTAATTTGGTCACCTTTAGACACGTCAATGAACCACTTCAAGCCTCAGTTTCCTCATCTATAAAATAAAGGTAACAATCCCACAGGGATTTTTAGGTGGACCAAATGCGATGATATTATACAGAAGCATTCTGCAAACTGGAAAGAATTATCCTTACTCATCTTGATGAGCAACTTAGGCCTGGGAATGGAATAGGGTGGGGGACAGGGGAAAATGAAGCCCCACGGTCACTTTCAGAGTTGATATTTTCGGGGGAAATGTGGAGATAATAATATCTCTCTGTTCTCTTGTCTTTTAACCACCACTCCCCTGCGCAGTGGTGAAATCTCCATGTATGGGTATGGCTGCAGGGTGCAGGTGCAGGCTGCCGCTGCGATCACAATACTCAGGGGGCCCCCTTCCTTCCTGCCCCCCCATCCCCCTGGCTGAGTGGGCATGTGTGTTGGGGGGAGCCTCCCTATGTAAGATCAAGTGGGACCTATTAAGTACCTGGCATTGTGTCTCTTTCATGGAACAGCAGGGCCCCCTTAATAGCAATGGCTGGGACATCTTCTCTGCCCCTGGCAGCGTAGGTGCTGCTAAACTGCTCTCTCTGGAACACGAGAGAGCTCCCCCCTCAAACAGGAGGTGTGCCCCATCCCCAGGCCACAGAAACACAAACTCCCTCTGTAGCTCCTCAACCAAATGGGGACTGGCAGATGGCAAGGCCCAAGTTCCAGGAGAGCATGGCCAAGTTATCTCGTGACAGGGAACTGTCCAGGGGAGGACTGGGCAGGAGAGCACATTTAAAAAGCTGCTTCCCTTTGTCTAACTTCTCTGTGTGTCACAGAGCCTGACCACTTGATCATTAATAGTTCCTTTTTTTTCCCCTCCAGCATGGCTTTGTCTTAATTTATTAATTTATTTCAAAATTATATATGTGAACATCTATGAACACATCTTTCAACCCAAGATCTTAAATATTAACAATAACTGACATTTACCTACATGCTTCTTCCTTCTTATTTACTTTCATTTCGTATTTATAGTTTTCTTCCTTTTAAAAAGTAGTTTAGTTACTGTCATACTTAATGTGTATTAATGTTAAATTATACTTAATATAATGCTTAATTAATGTTTAGTTTTAGTTGTTTTTAAACTTGATAGAAAAGGTATTGTGTTATATGCAGTCTATATAAAATTATAGCATTAAGAACTATGTTGCAGGTAGTTGTAGTTCATCATTATCAATGTTGTATAATATTCTACTGCTCATGGGCATTTGGGATGTTTCAGGTTTGTTTTTGTTGATATATACAGAGCTGGTAAGGATATTCTTATATGTATATCCTGATGCACATGTTGGGCCATGGAGACTGTGAATGTTCAATATAGTTAATTTGGTCAAATTTATCAATCTGTTCTTTTTCTGGTTGGTACTTTCTTATACCTTATTTAAAAGATTCTTCCCTTATTTAGTCCAAGAAAGATAGTCTTCTTTTCTTTTCTTTTTTTTTTAATTATTTAAATTTTATTTTATTTATATATTCTTTTTATTTTTTACTCTGGCTTGGAAATGACCTGAATGACAGCCGTCTATCTTTTCTACCAAGATAAAAAATGAAGACATGCTTTGACACTATCCTCAGTCTACCTATTGTTGATTTCATGTGTGTGGTATTAGGTGGGGCCTAGTTTCATTTTATCCCATTTTTCTGTATTCAGTTATTGAATAGTTCCTCTTTTCCCCACCAATAGACATAGCTACTAAAGTTGTAATCATATATTTCACATTGATTCTTCACAGAAGAAAACAATTTCACTCATAGTCCTAATAAAACATTATGCTGCTATATCACCTTTAAAACATATCAACATACTACCTTTTTAAAAAGCTGAAAGGTGATCACTTCTGAAGACTACATCCCTACTGCCTATGCCCTGGTCCTGTTCCTCCCCAGCTTCCCCACAGCATCAGGCAAATACCTGACTGGCCTGTTGCTCTCCTGTGCAGAGGTTCAAGCCAGAAGGGAGGTCCTACTATCAGCATTGCAACTCAACTCACAGCTCCATCTGGACAAGAGTCACAGACGAGTTCAAGAGCCTGGGAGAACCAGGTTTGGGGATGCTAGACTGGCAATAGGCCAGCTCAGAATCAGTCTGAGTAATAGGGCACTGTTATTGGTTGGGTTTAATTATGTTCCCCAAAAAGATATGTCCTGACCCCAAACCTGTGAATGTGGCCTTATTCAAGAATAGGGTCTTTGCAGATGTAATCAGGTTAAGATGAGGTTATGCTCCTTTAGGGTGGTCCCTAATCCAATCACTGGTGTCCTTATAATGAGGGAAATGTGTCTACAGACACAGAGGGGAGGAAGCCATGTGAAGATGGAAGCAGAGAAGGAAGTGATGAGTCCACAAGCCAAGGAACGCCAAGGATTGCCGGCAACCACAAGAAGCTGAGAAGAGTCACGAAGGGATCAGAGAGAGCAGGGCCCTACTAACACCTTGATTTCTGACTTTTAACCTCCCCAGTTGTGAGAGAATACATTTCTATTGTTTTAAGCCACCCAGTTTGTGATTTGATAGGGCTGCCCTAAGAAACTAACACAGGCACCATCTCCTTTGCAAGTGAGAATGATCAGTGTGAAGGGATAAAAATGACTGGCATGTTCCCAGCTTTTCTCATCCCCATGAACCCTAACAAGGGTCCTGGCTGCACTTTCCTCGGTCCCTCCTGGACCCCCCACCCCTCACCCCGAGAGAAGGAGCCCTGCTCTGCCAGCCATTCTTGAGATAAAAACCAGAGGAAGGGAAGAGGGAATAGAAACAGAGAGCCCAACCAGGAGCACCTGCAGCAAGTAGAAGACAGAGGGGAGTGCAAGGAGCATTATGACTCTCACATTGCCACATGAAGAATCAAACAAGTCTCACTAAGGACCATGTGTTCACTGAGAAGCGCATGTGAAAGACTTGAGTTACTTTGAAATCACTTTTGGTTTCATGGTTTTTGGCTGCATTGGAGCTCCAGTGTGGAGCTGAGCGCCAACGCTCCCCACTGAGTGCTTTCTGCCCCCCAGGGCCCTGCTAAGGGCTTGGTGGACACAGCTCCTCCGATGCTCACAGCAACCCTGTGAGGAGAGTGCTGTTAGATGGTAAAACTGAAGCCCAGCAGCAAACCTTGGCTAAATGACCAAGGTCTAAAAGTTCCGACTGCCTGTGCCTAGCCCAGGACTAGAGCAGCCAGGAGTCTCGGGCCACACCTGGACAGCTGGCAGCCACCCATGGCTGGTCTGTGCTCTCAGAACAGCCTTGCCTCCTGGGATAACTGCAGCTTCACTACCCTTGAGATCAGACAGCTGTGTGTTTCTGGCATTGAGGGGTAGCCAGGCAAGGGGGTAAGAAGCAGCTGCTACAGAACGGGCTCTGGAGCCAAACTGCCAGGGTTCCCGCAGCTCTGCCACTTTCTAGCTGTATGGGAATGTTGTTATCTAACCTCCTTGTGACTCTGTTTCCTCATCTGTAAAGTGGGGATAAGAATAGTTCCCACCACAGAAGATAAGTCTGAAGGTTAAGTGAACATACAGCATGTGACACACTTGGAACACCACTGGCACAGAGTAAGCACTCAGTAAAAGCTAGCTTTCGTAACTACTAAAACACCATCCTGTAATCAGATCTGACCAGACCTTAGCTGCAAAAATATAAATCATCCATCAAGAAGACTCTGATAGGTGGATTTTGTTCAGTGTAAGAATGAACCTCAATCTAAGTACATAATGGAACTTAAAATATTAGCTAATTATAACGCTACATATATATTTAGAAATACACATATTGCCAAATATCCCTGTGCAGGAGAATTCCAAATACTTTATGTGGATACCCAGGCTTCAAAGAGGGGAGCATAACCCCCCATTCTCAAAGTGGGGCTGCACATAGCGCGCCTCCTTCTGAAGAGCACAGCATGTGCAAAGGGGGAAGGGGGTGACTTTACAGTGGGGGAAGCTGACGAGCACCCCCTCAGCCAGATGCTCAAGGTCAACACCAACCGTGAGAAGGCATGTTGACATGATGTGCTGAAATGAGACTTGAGCTCTGGGGTCCTCCTCTCTATAACCCAAAACCCTAGTCTATCATGAGAAAACATCAGACAAATCCCAGTTGAGGGGCCGTCTACAAAATACCTGAGCAGTACTCCTCAAAACTGTCAAGGTCGTCAAAAACAAGGAAGCGTGAGAAGCTGTCACAGCCAAGAGGAGGCTAAGGAGACATGACAACTTAATGTAATATGGGCTCCTGGACGAGATCCTGGAACAGAAAAAGGAGATTAGGTGAAAACTAAGGAAATATGAGTACAGTGTGGACTTTAGATAATAGTAATATATTAACGTTGGTTCATTAATTGGGACAAAGGTTGTGCTAATGTCAGATGCCAATAGAAGGGGGAACCTAGTGCAGGGTATATGGGAACTCTCTGTACTGTCTTCATAGTAACTCTGTAAATCTACAACTGTTCTAAGAAACAAAGCTTATTTAACAAAAAAAAGTATTGGGAGCACATGCTTTTGGTGACAGGGTACATACAACAGTCTACCACTCGTTCCAATCCATACTGCTATGTGGTCTTCCTTTCTTAAGTTTTTGTCATGTGACCATTTAATATGGGAAAAGCAGGCACTAGGTTGGCTATTTTGAATTGACTCTGCCACTGCCTAGTTGTGTGATCTTAGGCATATCCCTCAGCCACCCTGAGCCTGCCCTTTTAGCTGTGCAAAGTGAAGGAGGTACTCAAGGCAACAATGATAATAATAGCTAACGACCTTTACTCCGCACCACCTACGTGCCAGGCACCGTTCAAAACGCTTTACCTGAATTAACTCATTTAATCCTCAGAACAACCCTTATGGGGAAGATAGTTGTATGATCCCGTTCACATAACTAATATCCTTTCAGCTCCTAAGTTGTATGAAACACAAGGCTTCTTTCCCTTTCTCCGAAGCTATCTCTCAAGGTGAATGTTACTCTGAGGAAATCTCACGAGCGTTGGAGTCCGACAGCCGAGGCTTGAACCCTAGTTCGACCACCACTAGCTGCATAACTGGACATGATCACGACCCCTCCGGTCTCAGTTCCTGCTTCTGTTGAAAGGGGATCACTGCCTGCCACACAGAGATTTTGTGAGCATGAAGGGCACAGAGTAGGGCTCACGACAGGCAATAAATAAGGTCATATCCTTGGCTTATAAAGGCCCAGCTCATAGATGCTCAAAATAGGCACAGGAAGTGAGGAGGACATACAAGCAAATACAGTAGGTACAGGTGTCTGGGTTGAGGCCACATCAAGCCCCATCTCTGACTGGGTGTTCCCCTCTTCCTTTTTCTGAGACCTGCTTGTGGATTAGATGGTGGGAGAGCCAGTCAAGAGAGGGTCACCACCCTCTGACAGCATGGGGGTCTGGGATAGTTATGAGGACCACGTGGCTGAGTCCTAACAAGCCTTCTAATCAGTAGAAGGGTTGGACCAATCTAGCTCTCCTGCAGTAGAAGAAAGGTGCAACGGGGTTGACAGACTTACACTCATACCCTGGGCTTGTCGCCTTCTGGGGACATTATGGGCCTAGCCTATAAAGTGGGGATAATAGAGCCTATCCTATAGGACTCTTCTGAGAATTACAGCAAATGACAGTTGGGAAAGCACCTCACAGAGCACCTGGCACACAGCACACTTCAATAAGAGCCACTTGAATCTGAGATTCCTAACCCAAGTTGTTGCCCCTTGCTTTCCCTCTCTGTAAAATGGGGATAATATAACCACCACTTCCCAGGTTTAATTTGAGGTATCAGTGAGATAACAGAGAAAACCCTTAATAAAGGATAACCACAGGTTGGTTAAATACTTTTATATTTTTATTATCCTGTAGATTAGGAGTTTCAATAGCTCTCTCAAAAGGACCTCTCAAACTAAACTCAGGGACCACTCCTACAAAAACAACATAAGGTTGGCATTTGCTCTCTGCCCTCTAACTCAGAGACTCACCCACAGGCCTCCCTCTTGGGTAGGCTCCAAGGCTCCACCTAGGCGCCCTGCCAGGCCCAGGCCTTCTTGCCTCCTCCCAGGAGCTGCAGGGCCAGGCACACCTCCTCACCAGGCTCTGCCCCTCCCACCTGTCCCAGAAACCCGAGTGTACAGAGAGACTCACGTTCAAGGCCTTCTCTTTTGTGTTCCCCATAGATAAGCACACAGGGCATTTTTATTTTATGAGTATTGTCCAAAAGACCACCAGGATGGCTAAACAGTAGAAAGGAGAGCTTTATTGGTGATGCTGGTTTGCAAATTGGGAAGAGATGATCTCTGGCATGTGCCAACGGTGTTCTCCTCTTCTAAGAGGAGAACAGGTTGGGTTTTTATGCCTCACAGTGCCTGATATTTGGCAGGTTTTGGAGGAAAGCTACACATATTTAAGAGGAGAGCCAAGCCCACATGCAATAAACAAACATGTATGTAACATACATCCACGTTCACTTTGAGGTGGGGTTTTAGCATTAAAATGAGGTGGAATTTGGCCCTTTATGTCAAAAGGTGAACTATAGGACACCTTTTGTGTGCAGCCTTTATAGGCTGGCTGAAACTGGCTTAAGGTCTACAATAGCTTATCAGAAAAGAATGTTTGCAAGGCAGGTCCTCTGTCAATCAGAGTTGAAGTAGTCTGTTGTAAATAAGGGTTAGGCAGGTCTGGCAGCTTCTATTAGGGAGTTTAGCTGTAGGAATTTAGAAATTTCCCATGGTAGCCGAGCCCTGAACCTTCAACCTGTAGATGATCTTGTTTCCTTAGCTTTAGGGTCCATCTTATTTGATAATGCAGTGTCTATTTTGGTTTTTCAGATCACATGAGTTTCACAGCAATAATTACAGGAAAACACATGTGAGTGGTCAAAATAGCAAACCTAGGTAAGGTACAAAGACCTCCCAGGCTGGTCCTGACTTTCTAGGAAGAGGAAGTGTTACTCCTGAAGACTGTGGCAATTCTTGGGACTTTTGTATTGAACATGGGACCAGGACACCAAGGAGTGGGTTAGCAATGGAGAATTTCAGCTGGTGCTAGTTTCTTGTCAGGAAGGGCAGGGGAGACACAGGCCCTCTGCTCTTCACAAGGGACAGCGGTGATGAAGCCCACTGCTTCAGAGACATCCAAACCCTTCAGGTCCCAGCTGAATACATTCCAAGCAGCTGGTGATCTCAGGTGGCTGGCCTATCACCTGGGGACAATGGGCTGGACACAGAGGGAAGAGGCATCAGCCTGGGGAGCAGATAACTGAGCCAAGAAGTCTCTTTCCCACAAGTGTTTATCTGAAATACTCACAAAAATGCACCAGAAAAAGAAAGCAGAAAAACTAGTGAAATGTGTAACCAGCTTCTCTTTTCTCTTCCACAAAGCAGGGAGAAGTTGTGGCGAGTAATGCCGGCGAGCAGAGTGTGCTCTACAGACGGCCCCTGCTTGAGAAACCTGCATGTCTCCACCACACTTCCGGCCTGGGCTGAGGTTGAGAAGGGAAACTGACAACTGCTCCAGGCTAGGAAAGTCCCTGAAGGAAGCCACTATTGGTCCGGGTCACCAGGACAAATGCAATTGCTCTCTTCTCTTGAGAGAGGATGGGCTTGGGAGGCCCAGATGTGCTCTGCCCTGGTAGCCCAAGTCAGAGACCTTTATCTTAGACAGCATCTCATTACGCTGCCCCCACGGCAGTTCCCACACATTGCCTCTCATTTACTCTACCTCTGGAGGGAGTCAGGCATGGAGCGATTATACCCATTTGACAGGGGAGGAAACAGAGGCCCAGAGACATTAAGAAACTTGCCTAGATTTACATGACTAAGAAGTAGCTCGGATCCAAACTGAGTCTTCAAACACCAAGTCTAGTGTCCACCCCTGCACACGGCCTGCCTGCCAGACCAGCAGCACGGGGCTGTTAGCACTCTCGCATCTACAGGTGCGTGTGCTCCGTGTGCGAAATCCCAGGCTTGCACCGTTCCCCACTTCATCTGCCACATCCCAGATGGGAACGAGGGGTGCAAGGGGCGGGGCCGCCGGCAGCCGCAGTCTGCATGGGTCGCCAACATCTGACTGAGACCTGAATTCAGAGCTTTTTCCATGATACCAGCTGGCTGCTCTGCCCTTTACCACATCTGGAAAAAATGACTCAGGTGACAGTAGGCTAATCATGTCATGCTCGTGTACTGAAGATGCCACGGTGTTTATGAAGCACTTCAAAGTGGGAACTCTTGCCCCGGCTTTCCCCTGGGCTTTTATTAAGTAAAGGTCATGATGTTTGTTCACATTTGAGCATGCTGGTGGCTGGCTCACAGGAAAGAGTTTCAAAGGCTGTGCCTGAGATAAGGCTGGTTCTGGAGGCTTCTGCAGCTAGAATGATCCCCCCCCCCACTGCCTGGTTGGATAACAAGACCCAGGAGCCCCATTTGTCCCCATGCTGTCTGGCTTTTGCCAGTGCTGTGCCACAGAACACCTAACCATGCGAGAAAGGCGGGAGCAGAGAGAGGTTCAGGCCCAGAGGCGATTCCTAGTCTCCCTCTGAGGCGGCAGTTTTTCTGGTTATAAGAAGTTTCTGGTCCTGTCTCCACAGATGATTTCACAGCTTCCCCTCATTCTCTACGGTCCTCGATTCCAGACTTGGCCACCCATCTGGTCATTACCTAAATGACATGCACTTGGCTTCCTTCTCTGCCCAGTACAAAGGGCTGAGCGATGGCCTCACAGCGTCTCTGAGGCAGTGACAGCAGGTCATCCCTGCCCACTCTGTTATAGTGGGGGATGTTTATAGAGGTAGCAGCAGGTGAGGCGGTCAGTGGAGAGCTGCACTGAAGCCTTAGTTGGCCTGAAGCTACCCGCTGCTCCTGCCTTTCTCGTGCGGTTAGGTATTCTGTGGCACAGACCTCAGACAGCCCAGTCAGACACAGAACTGGCAAAAGCCAGACAGGACAGGGACAACTGAATCGCGTGAGTCTTCTTATCTAACCAGGAAGTGGGGGGTGATCATTCTTAGCTGCAGAAGCCTCCAGAAGCCAGCCTTACCTCAGGCACAGTCTTTGAAGAAACCCTTTCCTGTGAGCCAGCCACCAGCGTGCTCAAATTTGTTATGTTTGTTTTTTGGGGGTTTTTTTGAGACAGAGTCTCACTCTGTTGCCTGGGCCAGAGTGCTGTGGCGTCAGCCTAGCCCACAGCAACCTCAAACTCCTGGGCTTACGTGATCCTCCTACCTCAGCCTCCCAAGTAGCTGGGACTACAGGCACGCATCACCACGCCTGGCTAATTTTTTCTTTTTTTTTTTTTCAGCTTCCCAGCTAATTTTTTTCCTATTTTTAGTAGAGACAGGGTCTCGCTCTTGCTCAGGCTGGTCTTGAACTCCTGACCTCAAACGATCCTCCCACCTCAGCTTTGCAGAGTACTACGATTACAGAGTGAGCCACAGTGCCCAGCCTGTATGCTCAAATTTGAACCATGTTGGACAGCATTTAGAGTCAACCAGGTATAAGGCAAGTGGCCACCACTGTTCCTGAGGAAGCCCAGATAGAATGACTCTGAGCCAAATAGTTATGGGTCCTGGGTAGGAAACGTTAATTAAGTACGTGGACAGAACTGCCCCAAATAAGTTAGACACATGTTCATTTTTCTTAAATCTGGGTTTACACTGCCCTTTGGCTCCCGGGCAATATGGGTGTTGGGTTTGTCCAGCATTTGTTCCTGGGAGATGGGGTGACCAGATGATGGCAGGCCTTACTTTGTCCTCTCCTCAGGCTGCAGGAAAGGCTGTGACTATGCCCTGGGCAGGGAATGGTGCTGGCTGGACTGGCCGGTGGCTCTGAGACCAAATCATTCAGGCCAGAGACTATTATGATTGTCTTCTGTGAGGCCAGGGGGTCAGACCACACCTTCAGATATGACAGGGGGAGGAGGAGTTTCCCCTAACAGAAAGGCATGTTCTCACTGCCAGTTCTCTCCAGGCAGGCAAGGAAAAATGTCATGGCTGGGGAAGGGAAGGACTTCCTCCACTCTCTGTGGAAAAGGGGGGCCTAGAGATTGCTGAAGTGGTCCCTGAGAAATGGTGGCCTTCACTTCCCCTATAGAGGCAGATGGAAATGACTGTCTACAGTCTGCTTTCTTTACTTCCTGACTCAGTAGAGCCCGGGGTCAGAAGGGCTGTGTGGGGAGGTCAATGTCCTCTTCCCAAGGCCTGGCAGAGTCACCAAGTCACCAGGCCCCTGTGCTACAGAGGCAGAGTCATGGCAGCAAGACTGGAAGGCCGCACTGGGAGAGACTTTCTGGAGTTCACGTGAAGCTTGCCCTGGGAAACTTTCAGAAACACTAGGAAGGGAAACTTTCTATTTTTAGATGTAGGAAGGAAGTATAATTTCATTTTAGAGTTGTTGAGGTTTCAACATAAGTTAACAGCATATGAAACACACTCATTTCACAGATGAAGAAACCAGCAGTTGGAGGGTCTAAGAGAGACAGACAAGAAAGTGTGAGAAGGCGGCTGTCTGAGGAGCATGTACAGCCCTCTGCCACCAGCGATGTCCCAGGCGTCCCAGGATCTTGTGTCTTCACAGATGTAATTGCCCAGACTCTGGGTAAAGTTGGTACAAGTGAGGCCAAGTCACACAACCTCCTTCGTCCGCCTGGCACACCGTAAATCAGGGTTGGGGAACCCTTTCATGTTGGAAGTCCACATTAATTTAGCTGTCTTCAAATAAGGCTACATTCAAGAAATTTCAATTATATACCTTTACAATGTACATTATTTTGTAAAAACTTAACTACTATGTACTTAATAATTTCAAAAAATGAAAACTATTTTTTAACTTCAAAGTTAACCTTTCAATGACTTTATTGTGTCTTCTTTTTGTTGGAAAGTGTTTGACTATTTGGTTGCAGCAGGGAGGTCTGCAGTTTTCAGCTGATCCTCTAGATGGGTGTCAGTCATTTGTGACCTTAAGTGTGTCTTGATTTGGGGTAGGTAGGAGAATGTAGATTCACAGCAATAAGTGGTTGAAAAGCAAGAAAGCATTTTGCAGGCATGTTGCTGAAGGCATGGGTGTTCTATTGCATTTTTCCACATTTCAATTGGGTCTTTCTTAGCAACAAACAATGACTTTAAAATGTCATCTACTGAGAGCTCAATCAACTCCATCTGTAGTTCTTTAGGTGCCTTGCTGATATCAACTAGGTGAGACCGAAATGCTCATGTGAGTGTGAGGTCATGATTCTCAAAGTCAGTGAAACTTTCATTGTATTCTCCAATTAATAGGTCTACGACAACTACTTATTGGTCAAATAATTCACATATATCATCCTGCTCATGAATGACTTTTGCTAACTGGGGAAAATGTTCATCTGAAATTTCCTTTTGAAGAAGTGTTTTGAAAAAAGATAGCTTTTTTTGAAATGCTTGGGTTTTTTGCCACATATCATATCTAGACTTAGTTTTACCTTGCAAAGAAATATTCAAGTTGTTTTGATTTGATATATCACACAGAAATGCTGCATTCCTATAGAAATCTTCTCTCAACAATTCACACTGCAGATTCTGTTCTTCATAAAATTTGACTGTCTGTTCTCACAGAGATAAAATTTTAGCTAACACCTGTCCCTGTGATAGCCAATGCACTTTTGAATGATATGGCAAATTTACCCTGAATACTTCATCATTCAACTTTAGCATGTTACAAAACTGATGATGCTGTGTTGCATTTGCAGGAATATAGTTTACAATACTTATAACTTGGTGCAAAGTGTCACTTAAAATAGAAGTGTTAGCACAGAGATTTTGCTGATGTAAGCTACAATGAAAAGAAATGAGAGCATCTGGATCTGTTAACACTTTTTTTTTTATCTCTTCAATAAACCCTTCATGTTTTCCTGTTATGGAAGGTGCACCATCTGCACATACACTCACTAAATTTACCAAATTCAGATCAATTTAATGACATTTATCTTGAAAGTTGTTGAAGATATCTATTCACCATGTTCTGTTCACAAGAATGCCCAAAGCAAGTAACTCTTCACAAAGAAAATCTTGTTATGACCCAAATGAAGTATAAAACCTTTGCCAACTCAGTAGTATCAGTTGATTCATCCAAAGCAATTGAATAATATATATTTTCCTTTTGAAGTATTACACAAAGTTGTTCTGTTAAGTTGAAGGCTAATTCATGATGCTGATCAGTTATGGTTCTCCTGGAAAGAGGCAGTTGTTTGTACTTTGAAACATTATCGGGGTCTAAGCATTCTACAACTTCAACAATGCATTCTTTCATAACTTCTACATCACTGAATGGTTTCCTTTTTTTCCTGACTATATAAGCTATTTTACAAGTTGCTTCAGTGGCATTATTTTCAGGTCTTATTGCTGCTTGAAAGAATTGTCTTTGCTTTTGCTTTTCATCTTTTAATTTCTGCAATATGACGTTTCTAGCCCCTCCCTCTAATTTAAAATATTTGTGGTCCTGATAAGTGTTATAATGCTGATAAGCATTGAATTTCTTTAATGTTGATATTGAAGTATCACAAAGCTAGCAAATCATCTCATCTGTAGCAGAAACAAGATAATATTGCAATTCCCAATCCTCATTAAAAAATCTGTTTTCCTCCTTCAGCATTCTCTTGGTCTTCTTTGACATGATAGGCTATTAAGCAGGCAGAATTAAAAAATACCACCAAGCTGTGCAACTATTCACAAACTGTACTTCAAACAGAAACATAGTGTACCATCGTCAAAAGCTGATAACAGATGTACATACTTGACCCCCACAAACTCTCACCAACCAGCCTTGTGTGGTAGCGGTGCCAGTCAGGCGGGGGGAAGTTAGAACTAATTCATAAGCTTACCAGCTGTCAATTTAGCCTTTATGGCTTTCTAATGTTCTAACTGTGCTGGTCAATCTGGGAGGATTGTTTTGTTGAAACTTATTTTATTCTTTGGTATTTTAAATAAGTTCATTTTAAAAATAAAATAAAAATATAAAGGATGAACAAAATGTATTAATAAAAATAAAATAATTTTTTCTGTAAAATTTGGATTCAGTCTAAAGGATGCACTTAAGGATCTAGAAGGCCACTTGTGGCCTTAAGGCCAGAGGTTGCCCACCCCTATCATAAATTGATCAAAAAAATAATTATTTTGAAAAAGGTCAAAAGCTAACCAGAGGTAACCAAACACAGAAAATAGTACAACCTTGCAACATAAGACTGAAAATGGGCTGGGTGCAGTGGCTCACACCTGTAATTCAAGTACTTTGGGAGGCTGAGGCAGGAGGATCACTTGAGGCCAGGACTTTGAGACAACCCTGGGCAACATAGCCCAACCCCTGTCTCTACAAAAAAAAATTAAAAATTTAGCCAGGCATAACAGTGCATGCCTGTAGTCCAGAGGCTGAGGCAGGAAGATTGCTTGAGCCTGCAGCTGGAAGTTGCAGTGAGCTATGACTGCACCACTGAACTCCGGCCTGGGTGACAGAACAAGACTCTGTCTCAAAAAAACAAAAACAAAAACAAAGCAAAGAATTAAAAAAAAAAAAAAAAAGACTAAAAAGTGTCAAGGGGAAAGAAACAGGATCCCAGAAGGGAATGTGAGCTGTCCCTGTCTCCCTGGGGAACACACACCTGAAGCTGAATGGGGAAAGATTAGAGAACAAGATCTCAAGAAATATCACCAGTACCTCTCAGTTTGGCACAAAGAGGCTGAACTGGCAGCCTGGAGAGTCCAGGAGAAATTCTGGAGGGAAGGAGTCCCTGAGCACCCTCACAGAAGCCAGCAGCGGCCAGAGGAGCAGCAGGACGTGCAGGTTTCCAGGGCTGCATGCTGCCTGAGGGAATGAGCCAAAAGCCACAGGAAAGGACATTCACCTGCTGAGCAGAGTGGGCTCGGGCGTGGGATGCCTAACTCTGACCTTGGCCTGTCCCTGTAACCCTCAGTCCTTAGGAGAGCAGAGAGTATCACCCAGCTCCCATTGAGGGAATGACAGGCAGAAAAGATGTCAAAAGAATTCAACCTCACACCCACAGAGCATTAGGTGGTCTGGCCAGACTCACCCATGCAAAATTAAAAGAGATGGCATGGAAGCCACACCAACATACTAGATTCTAAAAAGCAGAAGAAGAAGGAGGAGATGGAAGAGTAGGGGAAGGAAGAGAAGAAAAATAAACAAGAAACACACATCTAGGCTAGAAGAAATCACTGTCTCAGATATAGAAAAAACCTCCTGAGAGTGAGCGCTTCACATTATAGAACCCATAAGAATATTTACTATTTAATTAATTTCATGAATCCAATTGTTACTTAATTATATTAATTTAATAATAAATTATATTGATTTAGTATATAATTAGTTTTAAAATATTTAATGTGTTTTTGAAATTTAATAAAACAAGAACCCAAGGATGAGGTAATTGATCAACTAAAGAAAATGAAGCCGGAGTGGTGGCTCACGCCTGTAATCCTAGCACTCTGGGAGGCCGAGGCGGGTGGATTGCTCGAGGTCAGGAGTTCGAGACCAGCCTGAGCAAGAGCGAGACCCCGTCTCTACCATAAATAGAAAGAAATTAATTGGCTAACTAATATATATAGAAAAAATTAGTCGGGCATGGTGGCGCATGCCTGTAGTCCCAGCTACTCGGGAGGCTGAGGCAGTAGGATCACTTGAGCCCAGGAGTTTGAGGTTGCTGTGAGCTAGGCTGACGCCATGGCACTCACTCCAGCCTGTGCAACAAAGCGAGACTCTGTCTCAAAAAAAAAAAAGAAAAGAAAATGAAAAAGAAATTCAGAGCTAAGGAAAAATTAAGGATAAAAACAAGAGCTTTATGGAACTATTAAATAAGTCAGAAACATCAAGGAAGCTAAAAAATTTTCTGGCTCCGAGGAGAAGCTTGAGATAATTATAGTAAAAGTAGAGGAAAATGATAAAGCAGTTAAGATGTTGATAATATGGGGGACAGACGCAAATTATCCAACATAAGGGAAATTGGTGTTGAATTTCAGGTCAAGATGTTGAATGCAAGGAAAACCTCCCCTACTGCATTGCAAATGCATAGAAAAGCTTTACAACATTTAAAAACATATTTTAAAATGACATTTCCAAACACCAAGCAAAAGAAGGGAAATCTCTAGGGACAGAGTAGTAACAAAGGCGTATGGGCATACCTCAGAGATATTTTGAGTTCAATCCCAGGTTACTGCAATAAAGTGAATAATGCAACAAAGCAAGTCACATGAATTTTTTGGTGTCCCAGTGTAGATAAAAGTTATGTTTATACCACACTGTGGTCTATTAAGTATGCAATAGCATATGTCTAAACAATATACAAACTTTGATTTAAAAATATTTTAATGAAGTGAGCGCATGCTGTTGGAAAAATGGCGCCGATGGACTTGCTTGATGCAGAGTTTTCACAAACCTTCAATTTGTAAAAAAATACAATATGTGCGAAGTACAATAAAATGAAGTTCAATAAAATAAAATATGCCTGTAAATGGGAACTAAAGCTGCAAGGCCCACAGGTGACTTGGACTGGATGAGTTGCGGATGGGGTTTCAATGAGTCATGAGCCCCATATGCAGAAGGAAGTCATGAGTCCAAGAGGCAGGACCACACCGCCCATCCACAAAGAGGGCCAGCCTTAGGTCGTGGAGGAACGCAAGCCAGCTGCCTAGCTATGGATGGAAACAGAGTCAACAGTCCTGGTCCACTAGCCTAAGACTTGGTTTGGAGTCAGGGCTCAATCACATAGGTCAACACTGGAACCTCCCTTGCTGGAATCCTCCCCAAACCCAGAGCACACAGCAGAAAAGTCCTCAGAAAGATGACTCCCATAGAAGCTGAGCTCACAGACAAAACTTAAACAATCTATGAGGAAGACCAACAACATTGAAGATAGTTTTCAGACTCCCTTAAGATAAGACAATTTACATTTATATAATTAGAGATAATACACAATCTTGAAGAGATGTTAAAGAAAAATGTATATATGAAACTTCAGAGAACTAAATGAATGAATATAGCCATCATAAATAAGAGAAGGTGGTTATCAAATAAAAATAGGCAAATATTTTACAAAGCATAAATATTAGAAATTAATCATGTAAGTTATTGAGATAACTGGACATAGTCTTATTTGTATTTTATAGGGGTATGTGTGTGTTTGATATACAAACATTCACTTGTATATACATAGAAAAAGATTTGGAAGAATATATATTAAGTTTTAAATAGTGGCTAACTCTGAGAATGGAACCAGGGATATTTTTTATTTTCTTCTTTTTGTCTACCTGTAGCTGCTTCTTTCTTTCTTTTTTCTTTTTTCTTTTTTTCCACAGTAAGAATGTAATGTTTTTATTAAAAGAAAAAATTGGGTCAGGCACAGTGGTTCATGCAGTGGCTCACACCTGCAATCCCAACACTTTGGGAGGCCAAGCCAGGAATATTGCTTGAGGCCAGGAGTTTGAGACCAGCCTGGGCAACATAGTGAGACCCTGACTCCATAAAAAATTTAAAAGAATTAGGTGGGCACATTGGCTGGTGCCTGTAGTCCCACCTACTCAGGAGACTGAGGCAGGAGGATCACTTTAGCCCAGGAGTTCTAGGCTACAGTGAGCTATGATCATACCAGTACACTTCAGCCTGGGCAACAGAGTGAGACATTGTCTCTTAAAAACAAAAAAAGGAACACTGAAAGAAAAAAATCATTAAGAGACATATTTTAATTTTAAAAGGATGCAGAATTGGCAGCACTCTGGCTCAGCAAGTGTTGCCAGTTATAAAATAATTATGAATTAAACCACAGGATATTAATAAAATTTTATCATATTACATGAAAAGAGTTGAATAAATTTTTAACAAATGTTTAGAGCATACTTTGGACTGTCCAACTTTATTTAGGCTAAATGGCATACCCAAAGTCATTCACTTCCAGGAGAGCCAGGCAGTCATCCTCTAGAGCGGCTACAACTGAGATCCAATGAGAGGCCCCTGCAGGTGCAGAGAAGGGAGATGTGCCATGCATTCAGGCTCCGTGGCAGAGAAACCAGGCAGTAGTTTGGAATATAAGCTGCACATCAAAAGTCACAAGGGCAGGTGCTGTAATTCCAGGCACTGACTGGGGCTCAACCTGCTTCTCAGTGGTGTCTTCTGGGTAAGAAGAAACGCAATTATTTATTTAATGATGGGTAATGATTCTCCTGAGCAACACCATAAGGCCACTAGTGATAAATTAAAATTATTTCAAGCACATGTCCTAAAACAAATATTTTCTAACCCTAATGTTATGTTTTCTCAGCCATAGAATCCCAAAGTACTAACTCACAACTGCAGTGTGAAGAGAAATACATTTGAGTCCACATGGCTCCGTCCTCCTCTGGCCAGGGCTCTGGTGTCTCACCACCACCTCCTCAGCTGATAAAGCTTTCCTGGACTTCTCCTTAGGGCCATTCTCCTCCAGTGTGCTCCAGTTGGATCAGCAGGAGGTTTTGCACGAGAGCCAACTTGGCTGCCACCGAGGCCAATATTGCCAACTCCATATATCACTGCTGGTGTTGGCCATTAGCGACACAGCTCCCAGGGTTTTGTAGTCATTGTCGCTGCCCAGTGAGGACATTACCATGTACTCTGACCATGGCCTCCAACACCCCATATTGTGCCCCTGTGCCAATGAGACCAAAGAGTGCCCTCCTTTAAGATATTGGACTTCCTCTATTGGAAAACCATCATGAGATTCTGATTTTCTTAGGATGCACCATTGGGCTGCCATTTGCTGGAAAAATTTGTGTTTGGTGTCTGTTACATGAATGTGTTTCCCTGGATGTGGTAGAGGGCGTGCACAGTCTTCCAATCACCTGTTGAGGTGAGAGAGATGTCTCCCCTGATCAGTAGTCACAGCTTGTTCATCAGGCTTCAAAGGACCACTCCTATTCTTTCCGTTTCCTTATGGCTTCCTGGCTCCCTCCATCCAGGCTGGGTCAGAAGTCATGAACCATCAACCACTATCAACTACCCAAGGGTACACTCAAGAGACTCCTCTCTTCAATTTCAAACTATAGCTTTCTACAGTGGACTGACTTTTTGCCCACCCAGGCATACTCTTCAGGGACCAAAGTTACCTTTGTCTTCATTTTTTCCCCTAGACATGTAAACCTGCTTTGCTAGGGTCCTGCGATCAGTCCTTAATGTTCTCTTCATTTCCTCAAGGAGTCCTAGCAAGTTGTCACACAAAGTGGACACCTGAAATCCCATTTGGATATGCCAACATTTATCTCTTCTCTCAATCACAACTGGGGTCCCAGCCATACAATTGTGACTTGTCAGACACACTCTAGCCTTGGCAGCTCAACCTTGGCCTGCTTCTCTGAAAGGGTCCACTTCCATCATGAGTCGTCACCTGTCGTTTCTTATTATTCATTCATGACAGATGATATTTAACAACCAAGCCAAGCTAACCTGTATAAGGTGTTTGAACTAAACCAAGAAGCTTCTCCCTATAGATCTGTACTGTGTTCAATTTCTTAGGAAAAGAGCACCTTAAAGAAGTAGACATAAATCAGTGTTTACTAAGTTCTCTATGAACAAAGCTCTAGGGTAGACATAGAAGGGGACTCTAAGATGGTCTGTGCGCTACAGGAACTCCATTCAAATCTGATTAATATGTTGGATTAATTAACATGTTGGATTGGACCTGCAGTAAGTACAGACTCCACAGGTTAAAGGTTCAGTCCCATAAGACTGCCCCCACTTCAGATGCCAGCAGCAAGTCCCAGGTAGTTACCAGCACTTCTGACCAACCAGCTATAATTCGGGAGTTCCCACAACCCTCTTATTAGGTTGGATAATTTGCTACAATGACTCAGAATTTAGGAAAGCACTTTACTTACTATTACCAGTTTTTTATAAAAGATACAACTCAGGAACAGCCAAATGGAAGAGATGCATAGGACAAGGCATAGGGGTGGGAGGGGGAGCTTCCATGCCCTCTCTGGGCAGGCCAACCTCCCAGGATCTCCATGTGTTCACCAACCCAGCAGCTCTCTGAACCTCATTGTTCAGAATTTTTAATGGAGATCCTATTAGGTAGGCATGATTGATTAAATCATTGGCCATTGGTGATTAGCTCCATCTCCAGCCCCTCTCTCCTCCTAGGAGATAAGGAGGGGAGCTGAAAGTTCCAACCCTCTAATTCTGCCTTTCTGGTGACCTGAAGCTATCTAGGAGCCTGCAGCCACCAGTCATCTCATTAGTATACAGAAGACACTCTTATCTTTTTGAGGACGAAGGCCACATATATATTTATCACAGCGGGTCCCTTCATGGAGAAAGTTTCCAGTTTATTTTGGAAAATGAGAATCACCATGCTTTGCTGATGGCCTGCTACAGTCCCAGTTTACACACATTGTCTCAGTGTAATTATTATTCCCACCCCCATTCATGGGTTGGAGGTTAAAAGTTATACAGTCATCCTAGAGAAAAGACATATTCATATGAAAAGAGAACTTGGAAATCCAGAGTAGAACATATTAGTGCCATCAATTTTTGAATAAAGGATTGTCCCAGAATGCATGAGGCTGGCCAGAGATGACTGGAATCAATATCTAAGGATCCTTTTCTTACCAGGCCCTTCACACGCCTCTCCCAGCAGGGAAAATGAGGGTTGTGGAGAGGGAGAGAAGGCACAGGGTTAGATCCAACACTGCTGTGGTTTGGATGTTTGACCCCTGCAAGCCTCATGTTGAAATTTGACCCCCAGTGCTGGAGCTGGGGCCTAATGGGAGGTGTTTGGGTCATGAGGGTGGATCCCTCATGAATGGCTGGTCACCTTTCCGTGATGACTGGGGTCTCACTCTATTATAATAGTTCCTGAGAAAGATGGTTGTTAAAAAAGAGCCTGCCACCTCCCTCCTCTCCTCTGGCTTTTTTCTCTCTAACCATGTGATCTCTTCTACATGCCAGCTCCCCTTCCCCTTGCACCATGAATGGAAACGGCCTGAAGCCCTCACCATAAGCAGATGCTGGTGCCGTGTTCCTGGTACAGCTTGCAGAACCCTGAGCCAGACAAACCTCATTTTTTTATAAGCTACCCAGCCTCAGGTGTTCCTTTGCAGCAACACAGAAGAACAAAGACAAGCACATCCCAAGACAGTCAGTCTGCTTTCATGGTTTATCAGTAAAAACAAATAAAAGGTTAAAAACAAATTTTAAAGAGGGGACTCGAGAGAGAATTATGGACTTTAAACCTATGAAGACCTGAAGACCTACTTGTTATCCACACATACCATAGGTTCTGAATGCTGAGTGAAAAATAGCTTAGGTCACAGTGTGTGTGTGTGTGTGAGAGAGAGAGAGAGAGAGAGAGACAGAGACAGAGAGAGACAGAGACAGATACTGTATGTCTATCTGCATTTCATTTAGGGGTTTTGTCTGGGGACATTGCTGTGCCTGGCTGCCCTTCCCTGGGCATTTCCGCCCCCTGGCACTCTCCTTCTGTTCTCCCACACGCCATGTTCCTGGTCCTCATTACTGAGGAGATCCTTGCACAAAGGCAAAGGTTAAGGCTCTTTTACTCCCAACGTCTCTTACTGCCTTTTTCTGAAGTAACACCCAGGCATCAGTAGCAATATAATCTTAATTCCCAGGAAGACTTAGCCAAATGGCCCCCTCCCTCCTCTGCTCCCTGTGCCAGCCCAGCCCGCAGCCTCCTCCTCCCTCACACCGAAGCCTGGATGACGCCATCTCCTTGGTGAGGGAAGAGGAGGCTCTCCTGAGGGAAGGGGCTAATGGGACATCTGGCTTGGCTGCCCATGTTCAGTTCAATTATTTACCCTTCCTGTGGCTGACCCCACTAACCACACCTAGAGATGTCCCCAGGGCACACTGTAGATGAAGGGTTTTCCTCTGCGTGTTCTCATGTCTAATTCAAGCAGATCCTGGAAGCCTTGGCAGGGAGGGCGGGCAGCAGGGCAGCATGACAGAGCCAAATTCTGAGACTTCACGCCTTTCCCTGGGATTGACAGAGGGGAACAGAGAGGGAACCCCCACAGGCCTAGGTGGGGAAAGTGATAAAGATGGGCACACTTCCAACACCCCAGTCACGGACATCCTTCTGCAACCTGTCAAAGAATAATTTTCAAAAAGTCAGAAACGTGATTCTTAAGGGATGGCATGAGGGAAGTTCCTGGGGGATGATGGACCTGTTCTATAGTCTAATTGTGGTTGTGGTTACATGACTCTATATGTGGGTTAGAATTCATAGAACTGTATATGAAAAAAAGTCAATTTTGCCATATGTTAATTTTTTTATTTAAATTTTAAAATATGGCTTTCATACAAATATAGAATGAACAGATATCAAAAATGTATTTAACTTCATAGAAGTTGACCCGAACAAAAAAGTATTTAATGAGAGCATAGGTGGCATGCACCTGTAGTCCCAACAACTTGAGAAGCTAAGGCAGGAGTATCACTTGAGCCCAGGAGTTCAAGGCTGCAGTGAGCTATGATAACAACCCTACACTCTAGCCTAGATAACAGAGCGAGATCCTGTCTCTTAAAAAAAAAAAGCATTTAACTAACTAATGAATGAGAGAACCACCAGCATGGTTAAACTGGTTCAAAAAAGTATAGGAAACATTGAAGTAGTTTTAGTCACTGAATGAAAGAATACTGAAATAATAATATTGTTAAATGACTTTATGTAAAACCTTAGCCTTTTAACTATTTTTATTTGTATCACCATAAAATTGTCAAAACCACAAGGGAGTTTCAGTCCAGGTCCAGTTGCTTGTCGCACAAAAATCCAATTATTGAGACAAGAATTGCCAAGGAAGAAAGGAATTTTTAATATGACAGATGTCAAGAGAATGGAAGAAGCTGTCTCCCGACTAGGGGATATCATGGGCTTTTAAAGGAGGAGTCATGTCCCTTCAGGGAAGATTGTAGTGTATATCACAAGCAGCTACGTGCATTGGGGGCAAGTTGTGAGGGGAATGATGAATCTTGGCATCAGGAAATCTGTCCTGGAGACTTCAGAATCTCAACTCCTTTGTCTTGTAGAAAATCTACCATTTCAGGCTCATCCCTATAATCCCAGCACTTTGGGAGGCCTAGGAGGATCACTTGAGGCCAGGAATTCAAGTCCATCATTTCTGGGAAAGAACTCAAAAGGTCAATTAGTTAGTTAAGGGAGAGGATTATAAAAATCATCTAGGGGTTTATGGATCTGCTTACAATAAAACAAATCTGCATCACTATCAGTTTTCTACAGCTTCCTTACAAAGTTGTAAAACACCCTAACCAATAGTAAATAGCAAGTTACACAAAAGTATACACCCCTGGTAAAGCAGATAATCCTCCCAGGCAGGCCTACTAGACAGGGCAAAGTCCAGTGTGACTCATAGGGCCTACAGGGATCTCTTTTTCCTATTTCCCAGTCATGGACAAATTTTACTAAGTGTCCAGATGACAGATGGGAACGTGAGGCCCAGAGCTATGCCCAGGGAGAAAATAGCGAGCCAGGAGATCAAAAAAGCAAGAGGCCCAAGGATGTCCTGTGGTCCTAAGGAAGCTAGCTAGTCTTCATCCTAGTAGGACAGCAACGGTTTTGAGGAATATAGGCATTTAGAGAAAGAATTGTAGGAAAGAAAATGAGGAAGGGGATTCTAGCTCCACAAACCACCTGGATCATTCTCAGGCTTATCAGGCTCATTCTTGCCCCAGGATTCTAGATCCATAGCCACAGGTGTGGGCTCTGTCATCTCTCCCTCTAGATGCCATGGGCACCATGCCTGTTACTGAAAGTAACAGGAGGCTGTGTCAGAAGAACAAGGACAAGTGGTTTGAGGAAAAGGAAAGAGAAGTTTATTAATTTGCCAACAAATGAGGAGGATGGCAGACTCTGGTCTTAAAATACCATAGTCCTGTCTATAAGCAGAAATACAGAGCTTTTAAAGGGAGTTTTCTGTTTCAGATTATTGCTGTTTAGCTGTAGCATCTCCAGAGAAGACAATATTGGCAGAGGCAGTGGCAGTGACCTCTGCCTTGACAATTCTGTTGAGCCATCTCCTGTGGCACAGAGAAAAAGGACACTCCCCTGCCCTTCTGATCACTGGCCTCAGGCAAGAAAGCAGGTTTTAATTCCCCCAAAAGGAGGAGGGGGGTTAAAAGAGACAACTCATAAAACATTTTACCCTTTTTCAGGCCATTCCCTCTGTTACACTCCAACCTCCATGACTTCAGGGAGGTCCCTCTGCCTTTCTTTTCCAGACACTGGAAATGGGACACATTAACCCTATCTGGCCAGATGCGGTGGCTCACGTCTGTAATCTTAGCACTCTGGGAGGCCAAGGTGGACAGATTGCGCAAGGTCAGAAGTTTGAAACCAGCCTGAGCAAGAGCGAGACCCCGTCTCTACTATAAATAGAAAAAAATTGGCCAACTAATATCTACAGAAAAAATTAGCCAGGCATGGTGGCACATGCCTATAGTCCCAGCTACTTGGGAGGCTGAGGCAGCAGGATTGCTGGAGCCCAGGAGTTTGAGGTTGCTGTGAGCTAGGCTGATGCCACGGCATTCGTTCTAGCCTGGGCAACAAAGCGAGACTCTGTCTCAAAAAAAAAAAACAAAAAAAACCCAACTCTATCTGCTTGGAGCAGAACTGCAGAGTAAGCCCAGAGCAGATTTGGGAGTAGATGTGGCTTCCTCTGGACACTCCTGGCTGGGTGGGAAAAGGTCAGCTCCCTAGGACAGCATCTGAGTGACAGTGGATCCTGGTGACTGGCCCCATGAAACCGAGGCTCTGGAAACCATAGCCAGCCCCTCTGTAGCTTCAGGGTCTTCTTTTATGGGGAAGGGAAAAATCAAAGCTGCTTTGAGAGAATGAGAATGCTAAAAATGTGTGTGGCAGGGGTGCTCAGAGCTGGGAGAGGGAGGGGAGGCAGAGCCAGTAAACCAAAAGTCCTGAGGAATCCCAGGAGGGGCTGGCAGGAGTGGGGTGGAGCAGGGAAAGCCCAGGCTGTGTCCTTCAGAGACCAGCCAGATGCCCTGCTTACGGTTCTGGTCATACTGGGGCAGGCAGAAGGGGAGCAGCTGAATTCTCCACCTCCTGGTGCCTGTGAACAGAGCACGGGAGCAGCCGCTCAGCTCCCCGTGGCCTTCGTGCCAGCCAACCTCTCTCCCGGGGCTTAATAATTCAGGCGTTTCAGCCTAGTGGGCCCAGGGCCTGCGTCAGCGCTGTGAACTGTGGTTTCTGTTTCCCTGGCTGCCTCTAGCACAAGGTCTCTCAGGCTGCATCCCCACACCCTGAGCTTTTTGGGGTGGGGCAGCGGTGGGGGGTCATTAGGCCAACAATGCAACTGATGAGAAGACCCTGGTCAGCCCCACCCACCAGCTGGGACATCCTGACTGACCTTCGGCCCTTGTCTCAGGCTGCTTCCCCGCTCCTGCCTGGACAGGGTGGCTGTCCCCGCAGCTCTGGTTTCTGTGCTCTGGCAGCTACCCAATCCCTCCCCTGGGATGATGCATTCACACCTCACTGGACACCATTCAAGGAGGAAGCTCTCATTGCCCTCCCTCCCCCATGCCCTTGTCAGGCTCCCCTCCCACACTGTGCCCCAGGCACCTTGATTCCCTGACAGAACTCACTGCTGAGTGGCGGGAGCAGCATGGCTGAGGAAAGGACCACAGCCCCTCCCCTTGCTTGAGACCCCAGACCCTGTTCTGCAACTGTCCAGAAAGCCCCAGACAGACTGCTTACATGACCCGGGAGGTGCTTGGGAGGTTTATGGCCTGAGTGTGTGGGTAGAGCAGAGCAGGACCCTGGGGACCTCATTTCCTCTGTGTGGGCTCCTGGCATTCTTGTCATGGGCTTGAGCCAGGAAAAAAGGCCACTGAAAGAGCCTCCACCCCAGTCACGGGCTAGGGCAGAGGGTCAGTTGCTGACTTGGGTTCTGGGCTTCCCCCTGTGCACCACGCTGGGAGCAAGCAGGGGTCTGAAGAGAGCAGGAGAGGATTCCTGGTGCTGGAACTTCTCACGGGGAGCTGAAGTGGAGCTGCTGCTATGGTGGCAGCAGCAGCAACAAAAACAACCAGCTCACGTGGAGCAAGCAGGAAGCCTTCTGTCTCCACACGTGTAATCGCCAGGTAGCAGACCCTGGTAGGCGGCAGGCAGCTGAGAGCCTTCAGAGAAATCTGGAGAAGCCTGGACAGCAGCCAGAAGGAATGTAGAGGGGACAGCGGTCCCTAGAAGTCCCCAAGAATCTCCTCTCTAGACTATAGGAGCCATCCCAAAGGGGCTGAAAGTTTCTGTACCTCTTCAGCGAGAAGAGCCTAGAGGATTGCTTTGCTGACTTTGGCACCCAGACAGAACCTCCTGGATGAGAGGCAGGGAAAATGCCTCTTACGCAACCTTAGTTCAACTTTTTGAAGGCCATAGCATGCCACTGATTCATAATGAGGTTACTTTGATCTGAGAATGTTCCAGAGTTGGACTTCTTTTCAACAAGTGTGAGTGGAAAAACACACTGTTTTTCCTCTGCTCTCATACCACAACAATCAACACAGAAAATATCTGGGACTGAATGTGTGGGGATTGCTCCTCCTCCTTTAAGCAAGCAACCAGTTCCGCAGCAGACTCCGGTCAAGTGTCCTCCAGTTCAATTCCAACACTATCTACCTGGAGATTGCATCAGATCCCACAGGTTGAGCCCCACATAACTGTCCTCACTTCCAATGCCAATACCAGGACCCAGGTTATTTTGTGTACATAAATCTGGGTTCCCACAACCCCCTCCTCAAGTTCCATTAATTTGCTAGAGCAACTCACAGAACTCAAGGAAACACATTTCCCAGTTTCTTATAAAGCATATTACAAAGGATATAGATGAAGAGATGTATAGGGAGAGATGTGGGGAAGGGGCGTGGAACTTCCATCCCCTCCCAGGATATGCCACCCTCTAAAAACCTCTACATGTTCAACTACCTGGAGAGTCTCCAGACTCTGACCATTTGAGTTTTTATGGAGGCTTCATTACATAAGCATGATTGATTAAACCATTAGCCATTGGTGATCAATTCAACCTTTTGCCCCTTTACTCTCCCTGGGGGTCGGGGGATAGGGGCCATGAGCAACTGCCATCCTGAAGCCACCTAGGGGCTGGCAGCCATAAGTCAACTCATCAGCATACAAGACTGTATCACTTGTGGGGTGTTAGGGGGTCCCGAGGATTTTAGGAGTTGTATGCCAAGAGATTAGAGGAAGCCCAAATGTATATTTCAAAATATCACACTGGACCTCTTCTTTTCACTAGACAGCTTCCCCTACTCTGAGCAGCTGGTTGCCAGGCCTGCACTGGTCACTCATTCTCCTCACCACAGCCTTGTGAGGTGAGAATTAGCACCCAAGACAAACAGGGCCCCAAGATTTAAGTAGCCACTCCTAAATTATCTGTCTCCACCTTGTTTTTCTGCCAATCATCTTTTGGACTCAAATGTAGGTTGTCCCATTTCCTTGTTAAAAGTAATCATGAGACTGAGCAAGATAGCTAGACCCCCATCTCTACAAAAAATTAAAAAATTAGCTGGGTGTGGTGGCATGTACCTGTAGTCCCAGCTACTCAGAGGGCTGAGACAGGAGGATCACTTGAGCCTAGGAGTCTGAGGTTGCAGTGAGCTATGATGATGTTACTGCACTCTCCCCGGGGCAACAGAGCAAGACCCTGGTCTAAAAAAAGTAATTGTGAAGCCAGTCACAGAAGAACATATATACTATGATTCCATTTATATGAAATGTCCAGAATAGGCAAATCTGGCCAGGCATGGTGGCTCACGCCTGTAATCCTAGCACTTTGGGAGGCCAAGGCGGGAGGATCACTCGAGGTCAGGAGTTTGAGACCAGCCTGAGCAAGAGTGAGACCCCGTCTGTACTAAAAATAGAAAGAAATTAGCCAAACAACTAAAAATAGAAAAAATTAGCCAGGGGCACGGTGGTGCATGCCTGTAGTCCCAGCTACCCGGGAGGCTGAGGCAAGAGGATCACTTGAGCCCAGGAGTTTGAGGTTTCTGTGAGCTAGGATGATGCCATAGCACTCTGGCCCAGGCAAGAGAGTGAGACTCTGTCTCAAAAAAACAAAAAAAACCCAGAGTAGGCAAATCTATAAAGTAGGTTAGTGGTTGCCTAGGGCTGGGGGATGGTTGAGGAATTGGTGGCCTAAAGAATACAGGGTTGATGGAGCGATAAAAATGTTCTAAAATTGATTGTGAAGATGACTGCACAACTCTGTGAATGTACTAAAAACCACTGAATTGTGCATTTCAGATGGGTGAATTTATGGTATGTAAATTATATGTCAATAAAGTTGCTAGAAAAAAGTAATTTGGGCAGATTTTGACTCAGAAGATGATCTGTCATTTGTCATATTGGCTTATGCACATGTCA
Organism: Mirza zaza; assembly: GCA_008750895.1. Taxonomy (NCBI): domain Eukaryota; kingdom Metazoa; phylum Chordata; class Mammalia; order Primates; family Cheirogaleidae; genus Mirza; species Mirza zaza. The sequence goes on from VSMD01041665.1 coordinate 55,370, forward strand.
ACTTGAAAATATCAGAAGGATCAGAATTCAGTTTTAAAGAGTTTATCAAGCAAAAAGCTGGTACTAGCCATTTGGGAGATACAGACTCCAGAGAAATGGGGCCAGTATTCTGGAACTTAAAAGTTAAGGTCTTGCATTATGGGCAGAAAACAAAGAAATTTAACAGGATGACCACATTTTCTAGACAAGGCCAGTTTGAGAGTTACAATAGTTTAGTTACAGTTTGTTTTCTCTTGCTTAGGGCTTGTTTACATTTCCTTTTCAATTTTAGGGGTATATTTGCCATTCTATTTTAAGACAATGTCATAGCCATGAAGTCTTTGTGTGAGAAAGGTAAGAGGCAGTTAATCTATAACAAGAACAACAGTGAAGAGGGAAGGGCCTTTTCTGCTGCCCATTTAGTCATGTATAACATTTTACACAATAATGTAGGTAAGGAAGAAAGTTAATCTATAATCAGGGAAACTAAGGTTACAGCTGCCCAGATTACAGCTGCCTAGGTTATAGCTGCCTATCACATGACTCAGGCCCTGTAATCACATTCCTTTAAGGCTCAAAATAATTTTGAGTTCCAACAGCTTAGATTTTGAATTACTTATTTTCACATGCAAATGGGATACCTCTGTGTCCACTCAGGTGGAAAAGGTCACAAGGGCCCAAGTGGGATCTCACCTGCCTGCTCCAGCTATGAGTGTGGAAAGGGAATGAGCTATTTGGGTCGTTAGGAACAGGACAGGAAGAGATCAACAGCGTTCCAGGTGGAGGCAAGATGAAACCGTGGAAGGCCACCTTGTACTCCAGCCCAGTCTCGGCACCCAGGGCTCTAGGCTCCCGCTGGGCTGCTGGTGAAATGAGGCCTCAGCTCCCATAGAGACGATCTCTCAAAGCTTACCTCCTCCTCCTTCAGGGGCGGTGCCAGGGCCTCTGGGCAGTCTCCCTAGAGGTCAGTGTGTCTTAAGATGTAGATCCCCTTCGATGGCTGGGGCCT
>VSMD01041667.1:0-14985 GCA_008750895.1 Mirza zaza
TCACTTTATTTCCCAGGCTAGAGTGAGTGCCATGGCGTCAGCCTAGCTCACAGCAATCTCAAACTCCTGGGCTCAAGCAATCCTGCTACCTCAGCCTCCCAAGTAGCTGGGACTACAGGCATGTGCCACCATGCCCGGCTAATTTTTTCTATACATATTAGTTGGCCAATTAATTTCTTTCTATTTTTTATAGTAGAGATGGGGTCTCGCTCTTGCTCAGGCTGGTCTCGAACTCCTGAGCTCAAACGATCCGCCCACCTCGGCCTCCCAGAGAGCTAGGATTACAGGCTTGAGCCACCGCGCCCGGCCATAAGCAGAAATATAATGTTTTTAAATGGGGTTTTCAGCTTTGGGATATTGCTGTTTAACTATGGCATCTCCAGTAAAGACAATATCATGACCTGTGTCCAGACTCTGTTGAGCCATCTCCAGTGGTTTAAGATACCATGAAACAAAGAACAAAGAACATTCCTCTGCTCCTTTGATTACTGGCCTCAGGCAGGAATACAGGTTTTAATTCCTCAAAAAGTGTGAGGGGTTTCAAAGAGATAACATAAGAAATTTTGCCCCTTTTCAGACCCTTACATCTGTTACATTAGATACCACTTTTTGGTAACCTTTCTATAGAAATAGACATTTTGGTGGCCCCTACTGCAAGTTACAAGTTTATGAGACTAACAGTAAACACATTTATAACTGATTTCTTAATATCCACTCTTGTTCTCTTGGAATACCTTTTCCATATTTGCAGACACTGTAAACTTTTTGAGTTTCCTTTCATTGATGTAAAATACACATAACAGAAAATTTACCATTTTAATAATTTTAAATTTTACTGTTCAGTGACATTAAGTACATTTATTACATTATTGTGCAAACATCACTGCCATCTATCTAGAACTTTTTCATCTTCCGAAAATTAAATCTCTTTACCTATTAAACAATAACTCTTTATTCCTTCCTTCCTCTCACCCATAGCAATCACTATTCCACTTTGTATCTCTATGAATTTAACTAGTGGAACAAATGGAACAAATATTTGTTTAAGCCTGTGCTTTTCAATTATGTTGAGTAAATATATACCCAGAAGTGGAATTGATGGATCATATAATAATACTATATTAAATTTTTGAGGAATTGACATACTATTTTCAACAATGACTGTACCATTTTACATTCCTACCAGCAAAGCAGAAAGATTTCAAATTCTTCATGTCCCCACCAATATCTTTTTCCTTCTTTCTTTATATCTTTCCTTTCTTTCCATCTTTCCCATCATCTTTCCTTCCTTCCTTCGTCCTTCCTTCCTTATAGATATCTCAAAGATATGAAGCAGTTACTCATTGTGGTCTTGATTTGCATTTCCCTAATGATTAGTGATGTTGAATATCTTTCTGTGTGTTTATTGGCCATTCGTGTATCTTCTTGGAGGAATATCTATTCAAGGTTTTTTCCCATTTATAAATTGAGTTGTTTGATTTTTGTTGATGTTTAGTTATAGAAATGCTTTATATAGTTTCAATATTAATCTGTCATCAGATATTTGAGCTGCAAATATTTTCCTACCATTTCACAGATGGTCTTTTCTTTCTACTGATAGTGTCCTTTGATGCATAGATCTTTTAAAATTTGATAGTTTGATTTATGTGTTTTAATCAATTTTTATACAGTATTACATGGAATGCATACTGACAGCATATCCTTTAAAGTTCTGCTTAGTGAAACTTCAATTGATTGTTTGGTAATCTGTAATTTGATTCGCTGTTACTCAATTTAGAGAAAGCAGGCGCAAGGTAAGTAAAGTTAATAAATAACTGTTTCCCAAATAACGACAGATCCAAAGTCACATTACTTGACTATTAAGAACTCCCATTCAGAATCTCTGCTCATACATAAGGCATTGTGTGTGTTTGTGTGTGTGAGTGTGTGTCTATGTGTGTGTTTTCATGAAATGACAGCTAGAATGGAATGAAAGGATACATTAAAAGTGAAAAAGCTCAGGAATATTTTTTGAGACAGAGTCTTGCTGTCTTGCCTGGGCTAGAGTGCAGTGGCATCATTACAGCTCACTGCAACCTCAAACTCCTGGGCTCAAGTGATCCTCTTGCCTCAGCCTCCAGAGTAGCTGGGACTACAGGCACCAAGACGCCCAGCTACTTTTTTTCTATTTTTAGTAGAGACAGTGTCTCGCTCTTGCTTAGGCTGGTCTCCAATTCCTGAGCTCAAGTGATTTTCCCACCTCAGCCTCTCAGAGTCTTAGGATTACAGGTATGAGCCACTGCACCTGGCCAGAAGCTCAGGAAATTTCTCCCCAAAATATAACGCCTTGGTTTAAAGAATATTTTGAATTAAAGGCCGTTAGAGATTGACAGGCCTTGGAAGGGGCTTTCCCTCTTTCTTCATGAAAAAACAGACTCATCAAAAAGAGCTATTGACTTCTCTTCCCTTCCCTGTTATCTCAATATATTACAGGAAAGAAGATCAAGAATGCAACCAGACCTGTCCCCAATCATTTTTAATATAACACCTGTCTCTCAGGTTAATTTAATTTGCAAAGAGAATCATTACAAGTCAATCTGTTTTCCCCTCATCCATTCATTCTCCCAAGTATCCATTCATCCTTCCTAGCAACTATTTATTGCCTCTAAATGGAATTACCTTTATTTCTCATCTCCTACTCCCCTCTAAAATGAGGATATATAAATTTCTAGACCCCATTGGGATATTAAGTAATCATTCTTTGTTTCTCCCTGCAGGCACTGTAAATAAATATTTTTCTTTTATTAATCTGCCATATTGTGAGTTGATATTTTACCCTTCATCTCCCACAAAGGGCAGGGTAGGTCATCCTGCTCCTTCAGTGGAAAGTAAAAGTGATATAGATCAGGCAGGAAGTCTAGGAAAAGAAATTTGTCTTAGATTTATACCTTTTTTCCATGGATTATCCTTCTATTTTTTCCTTTTTGTGATTGCTATCTCCCTATTTCATTTCTTTCACCTACATTTGCATGTCCTACCTTAGAGGCTGTTTACATAGAAACTTTGGCTTTACAGAAGAGTTTATTTATTATTTTCAGATAGCCATAATTGCTATAACTCTAATTTCTAGTTGAATTGACTTGCCTTCACTTGAAACTAGTTCTTACTGGTTTTAGCCTTTTGGTTGAATATCAAGAAACCTCATATCACAAGTACTTTGGTTCAGTTAATGTTGGCATTCTCCTCTAAATATGAAGCATTTGATGCACATTGTAGGCTATCATTCTTACATATTTTATATGTAGCTTACTATAAATATACTTCTGTTTATAATCGACCTCAGAGCAGAGTAAAATAAAAATATGTAGTGGCATCGTACAGAGAAAAACTGTTTATAGGTTAATATTAACAAAGGCTTATTATTTATTAGCCTTTTTAAAGCTGTGGAAGAGATTTAAAAATCATTATTTTACATTGTCAAATAATGGTCACCTTATTGAACGATTCCATTCCTCAAAGAGATAATGAACTCATTAGCATTTCTATTGGCTTAGTTAATGAAACTCTGAACTCTCTACTCTTGCATCAACAACAACAAAAAAAACCCTCTATTTAGAAACTTATTGATTGCTTTACCTGTCTACATTGTGTCTACTATTTTGATTTTTTTTAGATTTTAGAGATAATAAAACTAATTACCAATTTCCATGAGGTAAAGATTAAAAAAAATAAATAGCTCTTAAACTTTAGGGCTAATATATAATTTCCTTGGGTTTGAGTTTGCAAATTGGGGCCTCATACACATATAAAAATGTTCAACTCCACTATGAAAAACAGATTTTATATTCTGAGAGCCTTAGGCATGTGGTTTATTATATATGCTCCTATTCTGGGGTAAACAAGGGAAGCAGAAGACTGCTTCCCAGTCTGTCAACCCTACAGGCACTGTCCTCCTTCTTGCCCATAACATAGCTGCTGTCAGGCTTTTCTACAAAGAATACTGGACAGTAAGTGCAGCTATGGTTTTTTCCTTCTTTGTGACGCTGTTATACTTTTAAAATTTTCTTTTTAAAAATATGTAACAGTAGCAAGCTCCTCACTGAATTAATAGCCCCTGAGGTAGATCAGAATATCACCAACTAGAGATTTGTGGGACATTGACTTGAAAGAAGCTCCTTCTTATTACAGTGAACTAGGGATGTATCTCCTTCAAGATCTTTAAGAAAAAGCTGCTAAAATATTGCTAACATTTGGTATCTGAGGCATTAAAACCTCTGGATACCATCTACAGACAATTATAGCAGGTTTCATTGTGTAATTTAATCAGTTATTTTACCATAGATTACTTTATGTTTTCCATACAATGTAACAGACTTGCTTTCTTTGGCATTCATACCTTATTTCTGTCCATTTTAAAATAATGAATCCTTTTTTAACAAATCTTATATGTGGTTTGCTTCAATTACTGGGCTAAATACTCTGTATCAACTTTCAGACATGAATTTAGTAGAATTTCAAGAAGGTATCATATTTTGCAATCATAAAGCTCAGAAATATCTTTCAATAGAAAGACTATAGTTCTAGGTATTAAAATATCTCCTCCATAATATGAGAAAGCATGAAGGTGGTGCCTGTCTGAGTATGAAAATGTCATTACCCATAGACTAAAATCTGATTTACTTAGTGTGGCAGCAGTATGTTTCTCTATTTAACTCCTGCTCCCTACTATTATCTGACAGAAACCTATATTTATTTATTTTTATATTAATTATGTCATACTAAACCTCATATCATTCCTCAAACATACACTGTCTTATGCTTCCATGCCTTTAATCATGCTTTTTCCTTTGTACAGAATAGTTTTCCATAACTGGTTCACCTGGGAGAGTTTCATCCAGAGTCACAAAACCCTTTTCAGACATAACTGCTATCAAAATTTCCCTAAACATTTCCCTAGAAACACTTGAATCAGGGTACCCATAGTTCCCTGGAGATACTGTTTCCCAATATTATTTAATGTATTGCAATTATTTACTTACATATTTATCTTTTCAACTAACTCTAAGCTCCTTAAAGACAAGAATGATATTTTATTCAATATTGTAGTCTCTGTGTTTGACAGAGTACCTAACATGTAATACATAGTCAGTGGAATTTTGATAAAGGAATGAATGAATAACAAAGTAATCCCAGAAGTTAAAAATAGCTGTTAATAGCTATTGGCTTCTCAAGCTCTGCCTGTTTTGATAGCTCTCTGACATCTTTAATTTTTTTTCTTTTTTCCAAATCCACTTTTCTAGATTGTTCTAGGTAGAGTAGGATGGAGAACTTGGTTATTTATAAGCTTTTAAAACATAACTTCTAATAGAGTATCTTAGTTTGAGTTCTTCCAAAAGAAGACCCTGAGACAAAGATTCAAATGCAAGTGTTTTGGTGGGTATATCCAGAAACTCTGGAAAGAAAGTAGAGAAATGAGACATAGAAGGGAAAGAAGTGAATAACCATGCACTTTCAAGCAAACTATAATGATGGCAACTGGACTGGAACTCAATAGCACACAAAAACCCTGAGAGCCAGCATAGAATTTCAGAGTTACTCCACACAAGTAACTTGGTAACGTGGGGTTTTTATTCACCAACTCTCACCAATCACTGGTTAAGTGCTACTCTTGTGGCCTGTTAATTCTCTGGAATGTCTTTTTCGCTGCATATTGGCAAAGAGGACTCCAGATGTCAGAGAAAGCCCTTAGGAAACAGTGACAATTCCTGGTAGGTTAGAAGTCTAGCTGGTGTGCACAGAAATGGCAAGTACTAAGGATGGAGCATTGACAGTGTTTTCAGACAGTGTTTTTAGGGCTGCTTCTCTTGAAAAAGAAATAATAATCCATTAATCTCTTTTAACTGTCCCATCACAGAAAATCTCTGTGATTCTTATGAGAATATATTTAATAGATTTTGTTGACATATCAGAATTGTCATATTTATTGAGCATATTTTATTTACTAAAATATATAGAAATCTAAGTTCTTTAAGTAATATTCCTACCTTCCACATTACTGTTGTATTCTCTGTGAATTACCTGTCACTTGTTTTGTCACAAATACTCTCTTCTTTCTTCTCTATTCTTTTGTTTTTCTTTATTTTCTATTTAACAACTTACCAAAAATACATTATTTACAATTCTTATGCGATGGGCCATTGGCTCATTTTTCTAAATGCATCAATTATATACTAAGCAGTAATAGATGCCAAACAAAATCCAAGCTACTGGGAATATACAGATGATTACATTGTTCCTGCTCTTAAATAACATATAATCTGCCATGATGCAAAATAGTTAAAACTACAAATATTCATTCATCTACAATTCAGTAAATAATTTCAAGTAGTTATTAATCTCAGGAACTGTACCTACATACAAAAAATATAATAAGTAAAACAGATTTCCAGCTTGCATGCAACATATACTCTGCAAGGGATATTGACATTAATCAAGCATTCATACAAATTTATGCAAAATTACATATGCCATAGATGCAATGCAAGGTAAGTTCATGATGATAGGAGATTTTATTTCAGTTATTTGATCTAGTGCAAGTAAGTGTTTAGAAAGTTGAGTAGGATTTAACTAATGAAAGGTGAAAGAAGAGGATTCCAGGTATTAATACACGGAATGGCATAGATAAAGGGAAGAAGGAGAGGTGAGTAAGATAGGCTAACCGAAGGTCAGTGTAGTTAGAGCTATAAAAAGTAAAATACGGTTGAGGTTGGAAAAATATTTGGGGGCTAAATCATGCAGGTTTTTTCTCTATCACAAGTGCAATGAAAAGCCATTAACAATCTGATTTGCATTTCAAATAATCACTTTGACAAAAGAGTCAAGAATCAGCACCATTAACTGTTAGATAATTTAAGATGTTATTGTGCTAGTCCAGATGAGAAATAATAACTAAAAGTAAAATAGTGTTCATGGAGTGGTAGAAAAACAGATGGATTTGAGAGATGTTTATTTAGTTAAAAATCATCAGACTTTCTGATGGATTGGATACAAGAATGTGGAAGGAGATGTGAAAGATGACTCCTGAATTTGGGGCTTGTGCCACATAGGATGCTACTACAATTGAGTGAAATAAGAAAAGAGCAAATTTGGAGGAGGCAGATCGTGAATTTGGTCTTGGCTGTCTTTTTATATGACACTGGCCAAATCCTCCAAAATAAGGCTGAATTAAAATGGCAGCAATTGTAACCAAGGTCAAGCTCATTTCACTCACAGTAGGGACATCCAGTAAATTGAGAGACAAAGTGTTGGGGCAAGGAAAGCAACTTTTATTTGGAGAGCCAGCAGACCAAGAATATGGTGGACTAATGTCCCAAAGAACTCTTTTAAGTTAATATAAACTTTAGGCTCCTTTATATCTTCAGGGAAGAGGATGGGGGATTGGGTTACAAGAGGTAACTGCAGACATCTGGGCATCAGTGAGGGTCTGAGGAGGTTGTAAAATTTCTATGCTCTTGGTCAGTTAACTTGGTAGGATGAAGGTAAGGATGTTCCTAAAAGTTTTTAATGTAACATTGTTACTTGTGTATATGAAGTCTGTCTATAAAGTATCCATCCATGTAATATGAAAAATGGAAACATTTATTGAAGAAGATACAAGATATAAGAAACATTGTACATAGGACAATGACATCTCAGTCCCCTTCAAATTAGACAACTTGGGACTTCACACAGTTCTCCTAGCATCTCTTCCACTGTTGAAAATACTCTTCAAAATCCTTTGTTGAAATCATCATCAGCTGGCTTGTCGTTTTGTCCTGAATTTCATTGATGGTCTGAAATCGCTTCCCTTTCAAAGGTGATTTTAATTTGGGGAAAAACCAGAAGTCACAGGGTGCCAAATCTTGGCTGTAGTAGGGCTGAGTCACCTGGGCGATTCGATGTTTAGCAAAAAAACTCTGCATGAGATGCGATGTATGGGTGAGTGCACTGTCATGATGAAGCTGTCAATCAGCAGTTGCCCATAGCTGTGGCCATTTTCATCATATTGCATCTCTCAACCAATGAAGAACATTGAAGTAGCACTCCTTATTAATTGTTTCACCTGGAGGAGCATATTCATAATGTACAACACCTTCCCAATCAAAACACACAGTTAACATGGTCTTGCTGTGACTTAGCTGTGCCGTCGTCAGGTGTGGGGAGCCAGGTACCTTCCATTAGGATGACTGGGCCATCATTTCTGGATTATAGTTTTAGATGCACCATTTGTCTCTGGTTATGACCTTCTTGAGGAAATCTGGTTCATTGACAGTGGTTTGAAGCAAATCATTAGCAAATGCAGCATGATATTCCTTCTGTTCTGGTAGCAGAAGCCACAAATGCATTTTTCCACAACACATTTCATGCCAAGATCCTTCGTCAAAATCACAGACACAGTAGTTTTTGGAATCCTCTGATCAGCTTCTAGTTCTTGCACTATCAGTTGCTGATTTTTATTGATTGCAGCTCATACACATTCAGCATTCTCAGGTGTTCTGCTTGTTGCAGGCCTTCCAGAATGTGGATCACTTTCAACAGATTCTCAACTATCTTTGAAGAGTTTGTGCCACACTGTTATTTGTGTTACACTCATTGAATCATCCCTGAAAGCCCTCTGAATCATCCGAATAGTTTCCACGGAGGATGTTCAAGCTTAATGCAAAATTTTATGCAGATTTGTTGCTCTACTCAGTCATTTTGAATGCGAGAGCCACACAGTATCCCTGCTCATTCAGTGGCCTCTAGCACCCCACTGACTAGTACAGTGAGGTTATCATTGTTCACGCATGTGCATTACAGTCCACTGTCCTTGGCTGCCAGGTGACATCGATATCACACAAACCATCCTTGTTATATTAACAGTGGCTGGATACTTTCCAGACAGACTTGGTATACTTTTCCTATCTTCCTGGAAGTTAGTTTTGAAAAATGCATAGTTGTTACCTTTCTTCTAGCTTTTGTACAGAGCTAAGAGGAGGCTTTTAATCTAAATGATATTACTGCAGGGGGTCAGAAGCAAAATGGAGTTAGTCATGCTAAGCTTCCCTTCAGCTGTTACATAATATGTATCTTCATCTTAAGTCCCATTTAAACAGAAAAATATTTCATAATTTCATTATTGCATGTGGTATACACTATAAGTTTTTTTTGTGGATGCTCAATAAGGGCCTAAGGGAATTTTAATTTTTTTTAATAATTATTACTAAAATATATTATCATGAAGGTATGATCAGTGCTGTTAAAGGCAATTTTCTACATCTATTGGGATGATTTTATTTTTAAAATTTTTAATATGTAGGAAATAAAATAACACTTCATCTTATTTTCATTTGCAAACTTTATGTCTGTTACATCTGATGGGGTAAGAATATAATCCAATTATTTTAATTTTATGAAAGTCGTTCTCTTTAGTCTTGCCTTCTAACAAAGAGATCTCTCTTTGTCTTATACCAGTGGGAAGATGATAATTTGTTTCACTACTGACAAGCAACAAATCTTCTCTAGGCACACTGCCCTCCTTCCTGGTCCTCAAACATCTAGATAATTTCTGGTCTTAAAGTCTTTGTAACTACTGTTCTCTTTGCCTAGAACAGTCTTTCTCTAGGTGTCTGAATGCCTAATACCCTCATCTCTTTTGGGTATTTTACTGAAATGTCACCTTCTCAATGAGGAATACTAAATCTTTTAAAAGTTGTAACCTTTGTCACATTCTCGGCCCTATCACTTTGTGTTCTCCTTATTCTGCTGTATTTTTTTTCTTTTTCTGTTTTAGCACTTATCATCTTATAATTTACTATGGAATTTACTCACTAATTTTGTTTGTTGCTACTTTATTCTCTTTGGCCTAGAATAAGCTGCACGAGAGCAAGAGGTTTGGTTGTTCTGTTCAATGATGTATCCCAAGTGATTAGAATAGTGCCTGGCACAAAATAAGTTAAATTGCTAAAAAGAAAATGCAAACCTCAAGTATGATATGTGAACTACAAATAAAATCTTAAGCCCTCTGCTAACCAAATGGACCCCTCTTGGGCAAGGAGACCCCAGAAACACCATTACAGTCATGATGGGATGGGAGAGATAAAGTATAATTTCATGTGTATTATTTCCCCTCATAAATATTCATTACTTTTCCTATAGCTTGTTCTATAAGTATCTTTGACCACTGCACTCAGTAGAAAATCCTGTTGCCTTTTGTCTCTTCATTAAAGCATGTGTGCCTAGCTTCTGGCCTGGGCTCTTCCTCCCAACCTGTTGGAATGGCTGCCCAACAGGTTGCTATACTTTATGAGACACAAAGCTCTCCTTTTTCCAAAGTATAAATCTCATTAATTTTTTTTTTTTTTTTTTTTAGTTAACAGGTATTGGAGATTATGTGAATTGTGATCCCTTCCCAGCCTCTAAGTATAATGCCTTTTGGGAAACAGTTGAGGCTAATTTGCTAATAGCTAAACCAAAAATTATGTGAACAAGTAGGTACAAAATCTGAGGATTATTTGATTCCTTTATTTCATTAAATATTTTTATCTTCTCAGAAGCCTCTAGAAACATTTATTTGCATTATTGTTCCAAGAAAATTATCTTACTTTCATGCTCTCTCTTACACATATGTTGGTACTTACAGACATAGACGCCCACACACATAAGTTTAAGGAGATAGATTTCCAAGTCTACCTAATCATTTCTCTTTTATAAGTCTACTTTTAATGTGGTACTGTATTTCTGCAAATATGCCAAATATACAAAAAGATAACAATAGCATTAAAATATAATCATATATAGAAACATCTATTTCTATGTGTATCATTTGAAAAATACAGAAATTCTCTCCTACTCCAAAAACCACACTTCTTGAGTAATTCTGTCCGCCTCTTTTCCAGGCATTTGCATTTAAATAACGGCCAACTGCATTTACCTAAATTTTAGTTCAAAATCAGAACCCTTAGAGCTTTGATTTTGACACCAACTTTTTTCAGCTACTTTATTATTACTTTTAATTAACACATAATAACAGTACATATTTATGGGTTACAGTGTGATATTTAGATACATGTATAAAATTCATAGCGATTAAATCAGGGCAATTAGCATATCCCTCATCTCAAACATTTATAATTTCTTTGTGTTGACAACATTAAAAATCCACTCTTGTAGCTGTTTAAAAATATACAATAAATTTTTGTTCATTATAGTCACCCTATAGTCCTATAGAACACTTGGACTTATTGTTTCTATCTAGCTGTAATTTTGTTTCCATTAACCAGCTTCTATCTTCTTCCTTCCCCAATTCCCAGTGTCTAGTAATCACTGTTCTACTCTCCACTTCTATCTGATCAATTTCTTAGATTCCACATATGAGTGAGATCATGCAGTATTTATTTTTCTGTGCCTGGCTTATTTCACTTAATAACATATCCTTCAGGTTTGTCCTTGTCACAAATGACAAAATTTTATTATTTTTTATGACCAAATAGCATTCCATTGTGTATATATACTACATTTTCTTTATTAATTCATCTGTTGATGGACATTTAGGTTTATTCCATATCTTGGTAATTGCGAATAGTGCTGCAGTAAACATAAGAGTGCAGATATCTCTTTGAAATAGTGGTTTCATTTCCTTTGGATATATACTCAGTGGTGGGATTGCTAAATTTCATGGTAGTTCTGTTTGTCATTTCTTGATGAACCTCTATACTGTTTCCCATAATAGCTATACTAATTTAAATTCCCACCGACAGGATGAAAAAGTTTCCCTTTCTCCTCATCCTCACAAGCATTTGTTATTTCTTTGTCTTTTTGATGATAGACATTCTAAATGGTGTCAGATGATAATTTTGTGATTTTGATTTGCATTTCACTGATGATTAATGATGGTGGCATTTTTTCACATACCTGTTGGCCATTTGTATGTCATGGTTAAGATATGTCTATTCAACATGTTTGCCCATTTTTTAAAAATTGAGGTTTTTTTATTTTCTGTTGAGTTTTTTGATTTCCTTGCTTGTTTCATGTATTAATAGTTTGCAAATATTTTTTCCCATTCTGTTGGTTGTCTCTTCACTCTATTGATCATTTCTTCTGCTGTGCAGAAGACTTGTAGTTGCATATAATCTAATTTGTCTATTTTTTTCTTTTGTTGCCTGTACTTTTGAGGTCTTTAAAATATTTTTTCTTTGCCAAGTCCAATGTCATGAAGCATTTTCCCTATGTTTTCTTATAGTATGTTCATAATTTAAGGTCTTACTTTAAGTCTTTACTCCATTTTGAGGTGAGAGATCTGGGTCTAGTTTCATTCTTCTACATATAAATATCCAGTTTCCCCAGTGCCATTTATTGAAGAGAGTGTCCTTTCTCCAATGAATATTCTTGATGCTGAAGAAAACCAAAACATTTCACCCCAAAATATACTTCTTTGACATATTTTGAGATGATTGTTCAGAGGGTCTATCAATAGAAGTAGCCCTTCAAAACTATCTTTTGTAGGGAAGGTTTATATCAGCAGAAGAAATCTTAATTGATTTAACCAGGCTTTCTCAGAGGCCTTCCTTTACACGGATCTAAGGAAGATTAACAGAGAATCTGACACCTTTAAGTGACGAAAACAAACATTTACTGTTTATGTCCTTTGAGGGATGCTACCCGCAAGGTTTCATCTATATAACAAGACCACCTTTGCTAGCCAGGCCTTCTCTTCTCCCCATACTATAACCTGTTTTGCCACCATGCCACCACAATCTGTTTTGCCATGCTCCAAGCCCCTATTCTTTCTTTAACCTCAAGATCACATAAAAGCATCAAGCATCTGGTCATTTGTTTTGAGTTCTAATATTTTGTATGACTCCTGTTCATGTTAATAAATTAGCATACCCTTTTTTCTATTAATCTGTCTTTAGTCAATTGATTTTTCAAAAACCTTTAGAAAGCAAATGGGAAAGCAAAAAGGTTTTTCAAACCTTTAGAAAGCAGCCCGGAGACCAGCGGGAAGGGTAGATGGTAAAAATTTAACTGTTTGCCTCTTTTTGCCCTCCAAAATAGTTATTAATGGGAGAAAAGGATTTGTGTGCCTAGTATTGGGTATAGGGCTCTGGAACATTTTTTGGTATAAATATTTATATTGTCTGGTCCTTTTCCTTCCAGAAATAGTCTTTTCCCTTGTTTATGTCCATGTTGTTCTGTCATAAAGAAGGGTATCATGATTCAGGCCAGAAGATGGCGGATGAGAAACACCGCCAGACAGAGTGTCTCTGAAGAAAAGACAGATTCTAGCAGAAATTAGAAGAAAGAAGCAAGAAGACGAGCCTACATCGGATGAGGGTCGGCAGGAGGAGTACCTGAGACCACGGGAGACTCCACGGGAGGAGGTCTCGGAGGAGAACTGGAGGCTGGGACCCCCGGAGCAGCCCGGAGACCAGCGGGAAGGGTAGGTGGATCTGCCGTTTCCCCTCCCCTGCATCCCAGACTGCTGGTGGGCTCCCCAGCAAGTGGAGGGACCTGCGGACACCAGCCCAGCGACAACCGCCGCCAGTGAGCGGTAAGCCAGTAGCGGACGCGGCATCAGGCTCCCAACTCCCTCGGGGCACCTCCGTGTGCACAGACCCGAGCCGCGCGGCAGACGCCATATTGCCTCCTCCTCCCCTCCCCCGACCCTACCCGCGGCTGCCCAGAGAGACAGAGAGACAATATAGCCACCAGCCGGAGGCACATCCAGGGAACGGGACCTTCCCTTTTGGGGCCCTACAGCTCAGTAAGGGGAACTCAGACTGTGAGCTCTCTGCCCGCCAGCCCTACCAGGTGCTGCTGGCACGGTGATCCCAGGAGAACGGGGCAGAGCCTGAGGTTGAGAGACATAGACCCAGCTTGGGCTCCCTGTGAGTGAATTGGGCCAGGCACTTCTCTCCCTGGTGGGGACAAAGTTTGAACTCTGGGACCCAGAGGTCAGACCTGCAGACCACATCCCGTAAACCGAGGCCTCGCATTGCCCGGGGCATAGCAGGGATATACGTGAACAGCCTGCTGAGGTGTGTGTGCGTTCAGGGGCAGATCAGCATCCTAGAGGGCAACCCTCCCCCCAAAGGGAGGCAGTGCGCCCAGCCCAGGTGGCGTCCCTGCGCAGGGAACCTCCCCGCCGGCATCACAGCCAGGGGAGGTCTGGTGGCGTGTGGTCTGGCCTGCTGACAGAGGCCCAGGAGTAGCTGCGGACTTGGGGACAGTGGAAAGAGGCCAGGCCCGCTCCAGACTGCGGGTCTCGGACAGCCCCATCCCCACACGCAGACTCTCTGACTGAGTGGGGCCATTCCAGCCCCTCCCTGTCAGCTTTGCCTGGAAGCAGAGAACAGAACTTTGACCCCTGCTGACGATATTGGTGGTGCCTGAGGGTGGGCTTCCCCAACTCAGCTCCGCCCAGACTCTCCCCTAGACCAGCCCTCACTGAGGGGGAGAAAAGGACACACCTGGAAGTCCCAGAACCCCACCCACCACCTGAGGAACTAGAGTTCGCTCTTCAGGAATAAGAGCTGATAACAGGACACAAAGACAACAGCGTAGCCTGTTCCCCAAGCAAGCGCCACCTACTGACAGGGAGAGCATCCTGCACACCATTTTCACAACACCTACTGACTCATTATACAGGGAGTGGTCGAATCTCACCCACAGGCACCTCCTACCGGCTCAGAAACTAAACAAGGCGTGTGAATACCAAAATAAAAATCTAAAGAAAAGAAACAACAACTGATCAACATGGGAAGAAATCAGCGAAGGAACTCAGGAAATATGAAGAACCAATCAGAAAACACACCCCCAAAGAGGAGCCCCAGCCCCCTAGAAACGGACACCAACCAAAATCAGGCAACCAAAATGACAGAAGAGGAATTTCGTATGTGGATCATAAGAACACTCACCGACCTGCAAGAACAACTCAATAACCAGCACAAAGAAACCACAAAAAGCCTCCAGGATCTAGAAAAAAAG
>VSMD01041668.1:0-18556 GCA_008750895.1 Mirza zaza
TTTTTAGTAGAGATGGGGTCTTGCTCTTGCTCAGGCTGGTTTCGAACTCCTGACCTCGAGCAATCCGTCCGCCTCAGCCTCCCAGAGTGCTAGGATTACAGGCATGAGCCACCGCGCCCGGCCACAGCAGCATTTTTAAATTTACTTTTCCCAACTTTTTATTTTGAATAATCTGCAAACCTACAGGAAAGCTCAAAGAGCAGTACAGTGAATACCCACACACTTTTCACCTAGATTCACCAACTGGTAACATTTTGCCACATTTGTGTATTCTCTACATATACACATATACATTTTTGATTCTTTGAAAGTAAATTGCAGACATCATGACACTTCCCTGCTCCATACTTCTGCACATATCTTCTGAGAATATGGACATTTCTCCTACATAAACTCAACATTTTCATGCCTAAGAAATTTTACCATACATACAAAAATCTCATTTAATACATTGTTCATATTCAAATTTCTCCGATTCACTTAACAAAGCCCATTGCATTATTTTTTCATTCCAGGATCCAACCAGAGATTATACATGCCATTTAATTTTCAGGTCTCTTTTGTCCCCTTTAATGTAGAGTAGTCCACCCATGAGTTTTCTCTTTAAGGACACTGACATTTTGAAGAGCCCAGAATGTTCCACAGTCTGTTCTAAGTCTTACTGTCCTATTGCAGAATCTGTCACAGAATCACAGAATGTCTCAGAGTCTGAATTTGTCGGATTATTTTCTCATGATTTGACCCACGTGGAGCATGCTTGGCCAGATCACTACCCAGGTGACACTTCCTTCTCACTGCGTCACACCAGGAGGCACCTGAAGCCAGGTTGTCCTATTATTGGTGATGCTAAGTTCGATCACTTGCTCAAAAAGATGTCCACCAGATTTCCCCATTGTAAGTTACTTTTTTTGCCTTGTCATTAATAAGTAACCTGTGGGAGACATTTTGAATCATTTATTTTTATTAACTAAATTATAAATGTTCCCACCATCCATGTACAAAATACTAATACAAGTTATGAAAAAAAATTCACAAAATATAGAACCAAGCTTACTTTGTGGTTGGTGCCCCTTTGAAAAACTTATCCAATAAGCTAATTTTATAGAGTTTTTTTTTTTTTTTTACTGAGAAAGAAAGATGCATATTGGACAAAATTAAACTCCATTTTAGTAACCTGGCTTGAAAAATTTTTACAAAATGAGCTACAATCCTCATAAAACAATCCAGGCCAATGATGCCAATACAACTCAGCTGGCCTGAGAAACAATCCTTTTAATCCTGGTCCAAAGAGCACATCTGCCAACGGTTCTGCAGAATCACTTTTTTCTTCTGGGTTTCTCATCACCCTCTGCAGGAAAACCCAGCCCCTGGCACCCCCAGAAAGAGTGTGCTTGCTTTCATCTCGGGAGGATGCTCAGCTCCTCTTACTGGCTGCCAGAAGCACGTGCTCACCTAAAGGAGGGAAGGTGTGTGGATCTTTCTAGAAACTTACAGGAAGGGGTTCATGAGGTCCCTAGGTCACCTCTCACTCTAGCATCTCTTTCTGAGGGGAAACTCACTGCACTGCTGACAAGTTCTGGCCCTTACACGTTTCTCTGTGTTAGTCCAAAACTTTCTCTCATCAGCCCTCCTCCTCGAGTAGCAGATATTTCTACTCTTCATCCCACGTGACAGTCTGCCCAGGATTTAAACGCCCACACTTGGCTCCATAGATTCTTTTTAAGCTTCAAGATTCAAGGCAGCAGGAGACAAAGGTTACCGTAGGAACTAGAATGGAGAGGAGAGAGAGTGTCTCATTTCCAGATTAAAAATAACCACTAAAGCCTCAGAAATAAAATCTCTAATCCAAAACTTAGTCTAAAGATTTGGGCCACCACAATAACTTGGACATTGACAATGTTAATGAAAGATTTCAAGAAAAAAATAGTAACATGGGGGAAGATCTGGATTTTCTTTTTTTTTTTTTTGGAGACAGAGTCTCACTCTGTTGCCCTGGCTAGAGTGTCATGGTGTCTGCCTAACTCACAGCAACCTCAAACTCCTGGGCTCAAGCAATCCTACTGCCTCAGCCACCCAAGTAGCTGGGACTACAGGCATGTGCCACCATGCCCGGCTAATTTTTTCTATGTATATTTTTAGTTTTCCAGCTAATTTCTTTCTATTTTTTTAGTAGAGATGGGGGTCTCGCTCCTGCTCAGGCTGGTCTTGAACTCCTGAGCTCTAATGATCCACCCACCTCAGCCTCCCAGAGTGCTAGGATTACAGGCATGAGCCACCACACCCGGCCCTAAATCTGGATTTTATACTGATAAATTTTTAACTGTAGAGAGGTAAAAAAGGAATTGATGACACATAGCATGCCTTTCAGTCCCTGGGAGCTTTAATTATTATTATTACTCCCTAAATAGACTTAAAGCACGGGGCTTGAGATGGAAATGTTACTCAAGAGCATTTTATCTACAACTAACAATTTACAAATAGATTTGGTGGTGATTATAAATAGCTGAAGACCACTGGAAACTAAGAACTCTGAGCTCAACTTCATAACTGAGTCTTGTATCTTATCCTACTCCATGTAGCTATTCTTAACCACCAGGGAATTTTATTGGTCTGGGGCCTGGTTCTCCTTGCAAAACTCACTTTTTCTCATTCACACTTTGTTGCTAATTTTCCAGGAAATTAGCTATGACATTTGATTCACTCACTGAACTGTAAGTAGCCTAAGAATTTGTCTGACAAACTGTACAGAACAAAGGAAATTATATAGTCATGTTCTTCTAAGGCAAAGAGATTTAACTAACTCTACTTTAATAAGCAGCAATTAAGTTATCTAAATCTTCTTTGAGTCTATATTTTTTAGACTTATCAACGCTTAAAAGTATATTGATTTTTATAAGTGGCTTACACCATAGTATACTTCAACAAAATATTTCTCAATAATGATAACTTATTCTATTAATAAATCAGATTCCAAATGATGTTATTATCATTTTTCATAAGTCTGTACCCTCTATAAGGTTCCGGTTTCCTCCTCTTGGCCAATATGTTTCTATCTACAGAGTATTAACATTTCTGATCTGAACTCATAATGGCCCTTTCCTATTTTTAATTGTCAGATCCATTCATTTCTCACTCTGTTACATCTTTCTTAACATTTAGCATCCCTGGCTAATTCAGAGTTTTACGAAGGCTAAAATTATCCTTTTAGCTGTTTTTCCAATGTCCTTACTAATATCAGGACACTTCAGAAACCTTTCTGGCTACAGCAATCATATCTAAAGGGCAAAACGAAGCTCACTTAAATTAAATTGGCTCAGTAAATTCATTTTTATTGGTCAGCATATTCATTTTGGGGATGAGCTTTAAAGTCAAAGCATCATTTCAAATCAGCTGGGCTAGAGATTAAATATTCTTCTTAGAACTTGCTCTTTGACCAAAAGCTGTCTTTACTTTCTGAACACTAAATCCCTTAATGTTCTCAAGGGGGTGGTACCACTGTCAGGGGTGTTTGGAAAATTGAAGGAGACATTTTATTGGTTGTCACGATGACAAGCCCAAATAAGGTAAGAAACTGTACCTCTGCAGAGGCACCAACCTGCATCCTGAGAAGGTCATAGCCCAGTTCCAGGATCAGGAGGCTGTTCTCTGGGCACTTGGGTCCAGCACAAGGGACTTTGGGCAGCTGTCCAGAGCATGGCTGGAGAGGGGGCCATGTTGGACGTGTTTGTCTTTTGTTTGTTTGACTTCTAAGGATTTTAATGCTCTTCCCGCTATGTGAACCTTTCTGGAAACAGAATGCAACCCAACTTTCAAAGCTGGAAATGCCAGCTTCCCCAGCAGGTAATTGGATTCCAATTCCTCAGTAATTGGATGTCTCCTTCCAAGACTTTGCATCTAGAGCAAGTGATACAAAAAGGCAGAGACACTGAAGAATTCTTTCTAGAAGCAGCCAAAATGGCAGTGCCATCTGCCTTTAGTGGCCAATCCCAGCAGGGGCATACTGAGTCCACTGTCCCGAACTCAAGGCTGACGTGTGCTCAGGCCCGACTGCAGCAGGCAGCGTCCGAGGACAGCCGTGTCCTCACAGACAGGCCCTGGCCTTGCGTCACTGTGGTTCTGACTGCGCAGCCTCCTTTGCTCCTGCTCATTTTCTCAGCCTCATTGTCCCCCCTATGCCACCCTGCTCCTTCCACCCTTGAAGGTTACTGTTTCTCTTTCACTGGTAATATCGATAGCCCGGAAAGGAACCCCTTCCCTTACGTTCCCACATCTACGTTGGCGCCTGCACATCCTCCCCTTCTTCCTGGGGACCAAGGGAGGGAGGAGCCTCCTCCTATTGAAAGTTGATCCCTCCCTCTGTGCTCTGGACCCCACTCCCCCGCCTTCTGTTGGATCCACCTGTCCTCTTTCAACTGCCTCTCCCATCCTAACAAGAGAAAACGCCTCTCATTCCATCCAGACCCTCTCCAGCCCCACCTCCCTCCCTTCCCCCATCACAGCCACACGTCAGTGCACCTGCCATCCCTGTGCCCTCCAGTTCGCTCAGAGCCAGGGCCCAGCCCAGTCTCGCCTCTCTCCACGCTCACCCACCTCCACTATGCACTACCGACTAGCCACTTATGTCCCTAGTCCAGACTCCCCATAAACGTCAGGGCCACACTGCCCACTGTCTTCTCTGTCACTCCACCTGGAGGTGCTTCGCTTCCACCTCAACTCGGTCTGACCGAGCTGTCGCTGTGTGTCCCTCTGGTTAGCTGCCTGGGTTTTATGCTTCGTGGAGAACGGTGCTTCTCCTTTAAGACACTCCTCACAAGAACAAGGAAGCAAGTATTCATGTCTAGAGTGCACGTGGCCTCGGGACCCCAGGTGTGCTCAGTTCTCCTGCCTGCTCTTTGCCTGGACGAGGGCAGGGCTGGCAGTTGGCTGAAACCCTAAGGATTGCACTGACTTGGCATAAAACAGGAAAGACAGCTCAAAGGCACTTTCACTGTGATAAAAATGTGACTCGTCAGGTGAACTCTTGGATATCAGAACTCCCCTTGAGTTCCAAACGCCCCCACTTGAATGGTCTGGCATCACAGCAGGACAAACGTGTGGGACAGAGTGATGCTGCAGGGCATGGGAGGCCCGGGGCGTGAGAGTCACCATGGACTGAGGTGACAACAGGAGGTGAGGAAGGAGAACTGAGTCTGTGACCTGCTCAGCATCAGTCAGGTGTCAGGTGACCCTGGTGGGTTGAGATGAACTTCCCTGAGCCTCAGTTTCCTGAAATCCAGCTCCGGGATTTCACTGCTAGGAACTAGGGCAGGGATTGAAGCTACCCCAGAAAACACGTGAGGTACAACAGGAGCCGGGGAAGTGGGCAGGGTGGTCAGACAGATCACCGCAGAAGGTGTGGCTTAAACCGGGACACTGGAGCCAGAGGCCCTGGCTAATTGGCCCCAGGCACCACCCTGCCCACCAGAGGAGAAGAGAATCCGGAGACAAACATTTTCCATACCAGAAAGAACTATCCCACCAAAAGCAATCCAGCTGCCTCTCAGGGAATGAGGTCTGGGTCTTAAAATGGCAGGCGGTAGTGAGCGGCTAGACATTCTGGAAAGGAAGGCCAGGGGTGGAAAATGGGGGGCCCCAAATTTCCCATATCCCAGCCTCCACACAGTGCCTGCCCCTGCCCCCCTTCCTCGGATTATCTCAACCCCCTCCCTAATCCCTCTTGCCTTTGTCTTCCTTCCCAAAGCCCTTCCCCAATCCCGGAGCCTGCCTTACTCCCCATGCCCCAGAAGCTGCACAGAGAGAAGGAGATTTTCCCCTAAAATCAGTGTTGGTTTATACCATCCCATCTTGCCAATGTGGAATATTCAAGCTATCATAGCTATGCAGGGGACCCAAGAGTTTCCAAGGTATAGCTTAAGAGACACCTTAAAATGAGAATTCTTATTTATAACATTTTCCTAGGAAAAAAATGTGAGTTGAGTTCTAAATACCTGATATAACTTTTGGCGCATACCTTATTTATACCTGTATATGATTTTACCCAAGGTAATATTATATTAAGTATTAGTAAGATAATAGTAAAATGTGAAAATATGACCAGTCTCACTAATGATCATATAAACGCCAGCCCCGTAGGGAGTCAGATGCAAAGAAATAGACGCACATCCAGCAATGTGGATGGATCTTCATAACATAAGGTGCAGGAAAATGGAACATACCAAACTAGATATGAGAGCACATTTATATAAACTGAAAAACACACACCTAAAACAGCGCTTCATGTTTTATGGGCAATGCATCATCACGGCTAAGAGATTAAGCTGTGAGATTCACTCAATGTCTTTGTGCCTTAGTACCTGTGCCTACATGAAGGAATAGTAGTAACAGCACTTAATGAGAGAGTTTTTGAAAGGGTCCAATAAAAAGCATCCCTCTTCCCTATCTGATTTTGAACTAAATAAGAAATAAGACAAAGGAGAAGTGCAGGCAGGGGCAAAACAGCACCTGTATTTCTGGTGATGCTCGTATCAGAGGACGCAAGCTGTAGCCACTGATGGTGGACACGGATTAGATGCCCCCTGGCCAGGTGGCCCAGTGGGCTCTGACAGGGCGCAGCAAAGAGGAGAGCCCACCTCTGGCCGGGCGGCTCCCAAGAGACAGGGCAGAGCCGTGCATGACCAGCCCGGGGTTCCACACTCACCATCTAGAAGAAGAGGGGAGAGAAGACAGGAGTGTGCCCAGGGGGAGCCTCTTCACACAGACACGTACAGAGACTTTGTCAGTGCACACACGCCACATGGGACTACAGCGTCGATGTGGAGCTCTTGGCACAGCACCCGGCACACTGTAGGTGCTCAGCTTGCCAAAGTGGGTGCTCCTCGCAGGACAAGTGTGTTAAAGGATAAGTAGCAAAGATATCAGAGCAGAGGCTTAAGACAGGGGAGGGAACAGGAGTGGGCATCTCAGACGAAGGGGGAAACTATAAAAAGCAAAAAGGGGCATAGTTCATAGCATGCTAAGAACTGAGCAGTACAATCAGCTCATCTTGAAGCAGGAAGCCAGATCTCCAGAATCCTCTGACAACTTATTCCTAAGGAGATACAACCTTACAAAACTAAATGGAATGTCAGTCTTTAGTAATCACAAAATATATATCGCCTTGTGTTCTGGTCAAATGATTTGACAAAAATCCCAGGGAACCTTTCAAAATGTCTGCCAGCACCTCCTGTTCCAGGCCAGTCTGGGCACCACCTTCTGTTGAGGGTGGAGGGAACACGAGGCGACTAGGGCAAGCCTTACAAATGCCAAGCCAGCAGGTGCAGGCACATAGGAGGAATCTCTGCTCCCTAAGAGGAATCATTTTCTTTTGTGGTTCTCACAGTCAGTAAAGGAGACTTTTTTTTCCACTTTTTCCTACTGGCTAAGAGGAATAGGTACATTAACTGCCTCACTTGTAAAGACAGAGGACAGCTTCCACTTGAATTACAATTCTATTGCTGGTTCCCAGAGAATAAATCCACCCCAAATTTGGAAAAACTTTCCCAGCTTTAAAATATCCATTTGAGTGGTTTGATCCTTCTGCTGCTGGCTGCCTGGATCCTGGAGTTTTGCCTTATGTCTCTATGACCTTGTAACCTTCCGGCTTCTTCTCTTCTTGGTGTTCTATTCAGGTTGGCAAGACCTTTCCATAAGCCAAGCTCAGGACCCGTCACATCTTGAAACTCCTGGTACAGGGGCCCAAAGGTCTAATGAGGGCCTCGTGGAGCTATCTTATCATTGTAGTTTGGTCAGAATCTCAGTGTCTATTCATGGAGTTCTGAAAGGAAATCTCTGCTTGTTTTCTCCTCTATGCCAGAGAATGAATCTGTGAGGTTCTGTATGTCTGGCTTTTGCTCTACAACTGAGGACTTGAGGATAGAGTCACACTCGGTTAGAACAGAGCCTGTGTCTGTCATGACAGGCTAGTTGTGGTTGCAGTGACCATCAATGCCCAAATCTCAGTGGCCTAAAACAATATATTTGTATCCCACCCATACTGCGTGTGTATCAAGGGTGGGCTCTGCTCCATGCTGCCCTCACTCAAGGTCACAAACAGAAGGCTCTACTGTCTGGAACATCACTGAGGCAGAGGGAAGGGAACCAAAGCAGATCGCATGGTCAGGTGGCACATTCAGAGCCCAGAAGGAGAAGACCTGGAAACCCTGGTGAGCTAGTAATAGAAGTGCAGGCAGGCTGATGCTCACGTGCAGTATTCACACTGCATGCCAATTTGGCCCCACTGTCCATGCTGAGTTGGAAATTGATGGTGGTAGAAGTTGAGCTCTCAGAGGTATTGGGGTCTGTCTTTTTTACACCCACACTCCCCACACTGGTCACTGAGGACGACTGAGAGAAGACATACTGCATCTATGATGGGAAGCTAAGCTAGAGGAAATGATACTGCCACATTCAAGTGTGCATTAGAAGCCACTGAGGAGTGTGTTAAAATGCAGATACCCAGACTATAATTCTGGAAACTCTAATTCAGTAGAAATTCAGGAAATTCAAATTCAGTAGGTCTGCAGGAAGTGCTGATTGATGATCAGTACTCATGACCTCAATTCATGATCAAGTAATCCTGATCATGATGGACTAGTAGGGGTGACCAACCATTCCTGTTTGTCTGGGACTGTCTTTTTTTTTAGCATTGAAAATCTGCATCCCAGAAAACCCCTCAATCTCAGGCAAACTGGGACAATTGGTCACCCTGTGACTAGGACCCAAGCAACTCCTATTTATCTTTGAGAGACATGTGGAAAGGCTCCTTCTTTGCAAAACCTTCCCAAAATATTCCAAGCAGAGGTCATACCTCCATCCATGGTAGTTATACTTAGCAGGGCATAATTACCTATTACCTAATCTTTATTCACACATTGGACTCCCTAAGAAGAATGCAAAACCTAAGAAGCAAAATGCTACCCCCTCAGCTAGAAACCCAGGGCTCCTAGGCTGCAGTATAGTTCCAGAACCTGGAGCTCTACCTGCTGGCGTTCTTCAGCTCAAGCAAATGCAGGGTCAAGGTACAGGATAACTGGGCAGGTTGCTGCAGAGGCCTTTACAACAGCCTTAGTATGTCAGTACTATTACTGTCTCTATCTTACATATGCAGAAACAAAAGTCTGGAGAAGATGCATGACATGTCTATAATCACACAGTGAGTAGGTAACAAAGCAAGGACTTAAACCCACATCTTCTGATTCCAAAGCCTGTGCTCGTAAGCAATTAGCTATCCTGGTAGCTCTGACAGCTACAGGGTCAGATAGAGCCAAAGCAGGGAAGCTGAAAACCTGCTCACCCTGCAGGTCCCTTCTTCAAGAAACTTTTCCTCCCTGGGTGGCTCGGCCAATGCAAGGAGTTGCTACAGAGCCTGACTTTCCAGCCCCTGAGTGAACCATACCCAAGAAAGCCAATTTCTGTTTACTGATCAAACAGGAGGAATATAAGAGTTACCTGGTTGTGAGAAGTTTTGCCCCATCTCTGGGTCTGTGTGTCCCTGGCATGCCATGTTCATGACCACTCTCAAGGCCATTTGGGAAGCTATGCTCACTCCTTCTCCTGGACCTCATCCTCCTGCACCAAGGCTCTCGCCTCTTCCCCATTACCCATCCTGCTGCCAGCCCAAGCCCTCACTTCGGCTCCTAACTTCCCACTGAGCCCTTCTAACCCCTTGCTGCTCAGAGTGTGGCCCATGGACCAGCAACCTTAGCCTCACTGAAGAGCATGGTAGAAATGCAGGATCTACATGCATAGCTGCAACCTTCTCAATCAGAATCATCATTTAATAGATGATTTAGATGCACATTAAAGTTCAGGAAGTGATGGCTCAGCCCATTATACACATCCTTTGTTCCATCAGGAGCACATTGCCAGGGCTGCTCTGTCTCCTATAAAAAGCTGCTCTCATGTGAATCCCAAGTCAACATATTGCCTCTCCTAAGGACATTAGCCTTTTAATAGCTTTATCCCCAGCTAAAGGAATTCCAGGTTGGTGGCAAGCTCACTCCACGTCCTGAAATTACTTACACTACACCATCAGCTGCTGAACCATCTCTATAGAAAGCTGGCCGTGTTTCCCTGCCAGGGGAGTGCATGTCTTCTCCGTGCCATGACTGCACACCAGTTTAGGGGACAAAATAAGTATGTTCAGGTAGCCAAAGTACAAATGAATATTTGTGCAGGTCTATCTGCTATAGGATAATACATGGAGCAGGAGATTTCAGTGTAGAACATGCTTTACTAAGCCCCAACTATCCTCCAAAGCAAGCAATAATTCTTAACGAGAGGAGAAATAATGGCTGGGAAGAGCTACAACGTGGGCGGGAGGGGGGGTTAAAGAATGCCTCAAGACATTATGTGTCATGTTCTAAATGCTTAGGCTGAATCTCTATATATTTAGAAATTAAACCCATTCTCAGCTATCAACACACGTATCATTATCCTACTGTCACTGGAAACATTTAGGAGCAAAAAAAAAATTCTCTGGGAATGAAATAGTACAATAGCTCACGAGGTCTTATAATTTAAAGGATATATTTGCTCAATGGGAAAATATCAAACCGATTTTAAAAGGAAACAGCTGAGTAAAAGCAGGCTCTGTCTGTTAGGGATTGTAAAAGGAAAATTATAGCCTGGCACACTCTTCAGATGGCCTTTGGTGCTCAGTCATTCTGCTTAATGTTGAGTTTCTCTGTGACAATCTACTTAGAAGCACAATTAAGAAATGAGCTCGAGCCAGCTTATAAAGCTTGTTTTCCACGGGATTGCACTATGCCTCTCAAAATGACTCAGAAATATTTAACACTATAAAACAAGAAATACTTTTATATGCATATAAAAATGTTTCAGGCTTAGGATAATCATAAAGTAAGGTTAAAATATGTCTTGGCAGTTTATCATAAGCAGAAACAAATGTATGACTGACATGAAAACAGTAAGTATATTTTACTGTTTCCTCAATATATCGTGTGTATTCATCTACATTTCATTTTGTCTAAGAAAAAAAAATGATAGGGGGAGGGATATAGGGCAATGTATAAGGATGTAAAGAGAACAGTAATATCAAATCACCATAAATCAAATACAAAAACAAAAAAGGGGTAAAATGAACATTATAGGTAGGGATGAAAAGTTGAGCCTGTAGTGAAGTTTGCACACTGAATGCAGGCCGTGAAGCTCTGGCCACTTGCACGGGGGAGCCAAAAATTTGTCCCTATGCTCCTAGTAGCCAACAAAAAGAGGCAAACACAATTGCAGTGTTCCTATGTCTTTATTTTGTCTTTTGTAATCCCCCAATGAAGCACAACTATTTCAGGGACTAAAGAGGTTTCTCAAATGGATCTTCACAGGGGAACACAGTGTGAGGTGATGACAACATCGTGACAGCTACCCTGAGGGAAGGGCAGTGGTTACAACCAAATGCCACACGGCCATTAGAGTCCAGCTGGGTCCAGCACAGACAGAACAGGAGCATCACGCACCTTGCATCACACAGCACTGCAGGCTAATCTTCCTGGAGCAAATCCCAGGTGTGCCCCATCCTACCCCGTGAGGCTGCGTCACTTCTCTGGGTTTCCATGTCGCCTTCTATAAAATTGGGACCTACTTTATAAGGTTGTACGGAGGATTCGATGAATTAATAAGTGAAAAGGTGCTTAGGACACTTTCTAGCATAGGAATTATGTTCACATTTAATTCATGTTATACCTGCCATAAACCTTAGGTTTTTAAATTATAAGTTGTTACTTTTGGAGCAGATGTTAAAGAATTTTCTAAGACTTATAAGCTTATCTGCCACAAGGAAAAAAGCAACATACCTTTTCCTTATCACCCATTTTTCTATATATTTAAATTGATACTCTAAATATAAATGACCAAAGGTCCAACTTTTTCATTATGTCTTCAGTATGTTCCAAGTTAAGAAAGATAAGCATTCTTACTGTCTATTGCACAGGTATGGCTTTGGTATGTGAGGGACACATGTGAACTGTGAGTAAGGAACTCTGTATCCTCATTCATTCATACATTAAGCGCATATTTACCGGGTTATTTCTCTATACATTGTCCTAGGTGTTGCAGATATAAAAAGGAACAGTATATTATTCCTCACTTCAGTCATAATTCAACTGAGATATCTCTCCTCTCTCCATACACACACGTCATATGCACTTTTTAAAACTTCTATTTAGTCACCTCCTCAATACTTTATTTTCATTCTTTCAGAGGTGACACCTGGAGAGTTTTATCAAATTCCAAGCAGTTGTAAAGCATCCTTGATAAGCTGGAGTTCTGGTGTCACTCAGAGTCCCTGCAAGAGACATCACCTATGGGCATGAAGTGATGGAGGAGAGCTTAATAAAGCAGCCATGAGACTTAACAAAGGAGTGCATGGGGGAAGGGAAGCCGTCTGTGACAGCGAAGCACCTCAGAGCTCAGAAGATCTGAGAAACCTCCCACGCTGGGCCAAAGGACAAGGAAAATGAGCAGATGCTAGAGCCCAGACGGAGCTGGAGCCAAGACCCTGGGTAGGACAGGACAGCTGAGAAGCTGCAGCCCACAGCTGGCAGGGGCCACGGGGGGAGCAGAAGCCCCCAGCTCCTCTCCTCCCGCCCTCTGAGCACCTGCCACACCTCACTCTAGCCAAACCCTGCCAGGAGCCCAAGACAGGGAGACAGTCACTGCTGTCTGGGAAGGTCGGCCGCCGCCCGGGGCACTGGGCAGAGAAGGGTGGAGAGCGGATGGAGAAGAGTGAGACCCTCTGGGTTACAGGGGGGCATGGGCGATCTAAAGTTGTTAACAAACGTATCTGGAACTGCACCCCCAAATCTGAGCCAGAGGAGAGATTAAAAACCTTTATAACAACTTAAAAGAGTAAGTTGTTGAATATAATGTTTTTAATGAGGCTTGTATTTTGTACATCTTTAGGTTTTAGTTTACATTTCATTTTTCTAAGAATTCATTTCTACTGTATTTTACAAAGGTACTTTGTGACAGATTAGAAATATTAAAAAGTACTGCGCAGTCTTTTGTCACAGATGGGTTGAGAAGCACTGGTCTGGAGCAGCGCTTTGCGAATCTTAATGTGCACGTGGTCTACCTGGGGACTTGAAATGCGGGTTATGATCCAAGAAGTCCAGGTGGTGCCCAGAATTCTGCATTTCTAACCATCTCCCAGGGGATGCCAGTGCAGCTGACCCAAAGACCACAGTGTGAACAGCAAAGCTCAGAGCTACCCAGGCTGAAAAGGAGCAGAGTTTCAGGGACAGGGATGTGAAGGCCACTCTGGGGTTGGGTGGCGGTTTGTGTAGCCACGGGGTAGTGGGACCCCACACAGACTGGAAGAAATGGGCAAAGGAAGGAAAGGCCGCAGTGTCCAGCACTGAGTGGATCGCTGGCTCGGAGAGTAATAAAATGAGTCGAAAAGGGGCGTGTGTGAAGGCCATAGCAACCTACCCACAGGGGCAAGCCGGGGCAGCCCACCAGGTGTCAGGCCCACCTGTTCTCAATACCAGGCACCTTCAGGCCCAGCCCTGCCCAGGGCCTGAGCTGAGAGACAGCTAGACCTGGCAGTGCGGGCATGACACCCTCCCCCTGCTGCGCAGGAATTTACAAAACCGCTGCCTGCCAAGGTCTCCCTGCCCTCTCCGTGCTCCTCAGCAAGGGTGGACGGACTCTGCTCCCACGCGCTCCACCCCGCCTGGGCCAGGCTCCAGGCTCTGCGCTCTCGGCCTCATGACAGCTGTCCCAGCTGCTCTGCACACCTCGGACCCTCTGCCAGGGACACCAGCTGGACTCCAGCTGCCCACGCCCACCTGGACCTGGCGATGTAGACTGATCCTGAAGGAGGACGAGCACTGTGCCTCCCAGCTACAGGCTTCCTCGCCTGACGTGCCCTCTCCATCCCTCTGGGGCTTCCTGGGACCCTGGTGGCAGCAGGCAGTGCGAGGGGTGGTGAGAGTCTGCCGGGCGAGGATGACTGTGAGGGGGAAGAACGGAATGTTCTGTGCTGGTTACTCTGTGATGCTGAGGAGCATAAAGCAATAAAGGTAAACATACAATCTCATTGCTCAGAGTGTTTAACACATATGGAACGGACTATGTCATGCATAGTGTGCTGAATCTGGAATTTCTAAACCTGGTACGTTTGCATTAATGGTTTGAGGATTAGAGAGAGGAGTGCGAATAGCACACAGGCATGCTCCTGAGTGAGAAAGAGAGAGGCACGAAAAGTGCCTTATCTGCTGGTTACCATGTTTCCCTGAAAATAATTTCCCTGAAATAAATATTTATTTTTCCTCAAGTAGACACCTTAGAGCTTATTTTCAGGGGATGTGTTATTTTTTTTAAGTACAGTACAACAATCTACATTTATTCGAATATAGTTAAGTCATCTTCTTCTGGAACATCATCATAACTTTCCAAACCCTGAATTCCATCCTGAATTTTTTGTGACTCTATTTGCTTTAGAACCATTGGCCCCAATCTCTTATGTCAAGCAATAGAGCTCTCATGGGGCAGATGAGAAGGGCTGCTCGTCTTCTTTCCCGCTCCACGACGAAATGAACGGGTTGTGCAGATACACTGTGTAGCCACGCCCATCACTAGGACTTATTTTTGGGGTAGGGCTTATATTGAGCAAATGCTTAGAAATCCTGCTAGGGCTTATTTTATGAGTAGGTCTTATTTTCGGAGAAACACGGTACATGGTCAGAGGGAACCTGGTCCCTCTGGCCTAGAGGAAGCTGCAGAAGTCCTGGGGAGGCAGGGCGGTCACACCGCCTGCACCCTGAGGCCACCTGGCAGGTCCAGCTGCTGTAGCCAAGCAGGGAGCCTCCTCACACCCTCCCACCCCACACCCTCTCTGCACACACACACATCCTCTGCCTCAGCAGGCTACCCTGTGCCGGGACACAGCACAGCACCCCTCGCCACGGTTGGCAGTGACCCCATGAAAAGAATGGCGGGTTATTCCATACTTAGAAAGGTGGTTTGGTTTGATTTCTGTTCTTCCCTAAAGTAAAGAAATGCAATGGTAGAATGGAAAGTGGAAACACAAAAGCAAAGAGCATCACAGAAACAGGAATACGGAAAGAAGTGGCATCAGGAAGAAAAGGGTAAAGAAAGAAGGTTTGGTGGCACACAAAGGCTCCAGGGCCCCAAGTGTTTCTAGCAGGGACTCTGGGGGTCCAGGCAGGTGCCTTGAGGACGGCAGGCAAAAGACAGGAGACACCAGGCCCAGCGACTCCTCTGGGATCTCACATTTAACTAAAGCTTTCATTAGAACTGTCGTGAAGAATTCAGGAAATTCAGTTTTTCCTTATATACACTTGCCATTAATAGTAATAGGAAAACGGCTATGATATAAAGCCAAAATATGCTTGAAATCTTAAAATTTTCACAAGGGAAGAAACATATAAAATAGTTTTCAAGATTAGCTAAGGAATCAAATATGCTCTTTTTAAAACTCAATTTCCATTTACTGGGTATTTTTCTGATTCTTTTGGCATTGACAGATCTCTGGCAGGCCAACCTCATTCTGAGATGAAACGGTCAGAAGCTTATATTAGGGGGGTGGAGACATCAGGAAAGCTCCAAAGAAGCTTTTTCATCAATAACTCAAGTCCTACCAGAAATCGTTTTTCCCTTTGTCCTCTTGCTATAGAACCCTTCTTTTTCCCCAAAAGGAAAAACTGCATTATTGTTTTTCTAATTCTGAAAGTAATACATCGCATTGTCGAAAACACAGACGTAACAGTAGGTAACGGGGACTGAGTTCCATCTCATTAATCCCCTGCAGCCACCCTAGGAGGTGGGTACTAGATTCATCCTCATGTTCCAGATGAAGAAACTGACGAGACTTTAGCTAGAGGGCCCAGTGTCACACGGCTGGAAAGCTACAGAGCCAGATTTGTACCTAGATAAGTACCCAAAACTAGCAATCCGAATTCCACTCTGAGATTTACAGAAGAAAGTCAAAATCAACGATAACCCCCGATCCAGAGAGATGCACTCTTAGCATTTTAAAGTCTCTCTTTCCAGGCTTTTTTCTTTTCTTATATAATATATGCACATTATTTTTTTACTACAAAATGTGATGATACTGTACTATGTAACTTGCTAGCTAGCTTACATATAGTTTTTTTTTTTTCTGTATGTTTTTTACATGCTTTTTTCTTCACAATATAGCACGAACGTATGTTGGGTCAATGAAGACCACTCCATGGCATCATTGAGTTGCCTGTTAGGCCACTGACTGAATCAGTCCGCTTTTGTTGGATATGAGATTGTTTCCCACTGGATGCTGTTATGAACAATGCTTTGATATGCATATCCTAGATCAAACATTTGAGCATTTATCTCATGATTTCTTTAGGATAAATTCCAAGTAGTCGTTTCATGTCAAAGATAGACAGTAATCTTTTAAAATACAAATATTCTGAGAAGATGTAACATCAGTATTGAGTTCCCAGGACTTTTGTGTGAAGGTGTTTATAGATACTTCACTCACTTAGAAGAGATGAGGCAGCTTAATACATTAACTGCCATGTGAGATGTATTTAACTCATGCTAGTTTTGAGCCTGGGGCCTCATGAAGCATATATAACTCACATGTCTCTTTACCTTGGGAGACTTGTGGTACAGAGGCAACTCAAGCTGCCATGCTGTAGCACACGTGTTACGTGATGGGTGGCCCCCTAGGCAAAACCCTACAGTTGATTCTCTAAAAGGTGTCAGGGGCTGTTACTATTTATTTTTGTCTCATCAGCATAAGCCATGGTCCTGGGGCTTCTCAAGAAATGAACCCAGTTGCATGTTTACGGTCTAGCTAGATGAGAGGCCCATAGGTGTGGGCTGATTCAGCAGCCGCAGGTGACACCCTCTGGTGCCTCTCCCCAGCCTGCGGGCTGCACCTTCCCCTGAGATGCCAAGCCCTGGCTATAAGTCTTTGCAATGAGAAAAATCCCTATGACAGCTTTACAATGGCCTGAATCCTGGGAGGCAGCCAAATGCCAGTCATAACTGTGTGTGACCCAAGGTTGGCTCGTAAGAGTCACCAAGGAGGTCACAGTGACCTCTGTTTATCACTCTTTCATATTAACATCTATCTGCAGAGACAGAAAATTCCAGAAGAAAAGTATTTTGTTTCCTAGTGTTGCTGTTTCCTAGTACAGTTTTTATACCAGCTTCTGTTTCTTGGGTTTATGTTGTCTGCCTACAACCTACTGAGTGTTTTGGAAGGAAACATATTTAATTCACTTACTGTTATGTCTGTTGCATTTGTGGTGCTAGTTATACGAAAACTGACAAATGGAAATGTTACAGGTCTTTAAAATAAACCAGAGCAGTCCGTGATTACAGCAAGATATAGAATCCAATGGAATAAGATGATGAAAAGAAGTACATTCCAGGACTTTTAAGCCCCATGGATACAGAAAGAATACTGTAGACACAGCCCCTGACCTGGGGTACTGAGCTCCCAGTGTACTGAGCCTGCACAACACAGCACAGCAAGTGCCTCAGAGTATGCAGAAACAGCTCAGAGGGATGCAGGAAGCAAGGGAGGGTTTCCAGCAGGTGAAATCTGGGTTATCTTGGGAAGAAAGTAGCCAGACCAGGCAAAGTAGGAAGGAAACCCAGGAGCCATGAATAGCACCAAAATAAGGTCCAGAGGTAGGAAGTACCATGGAATATTTAGGGGATTACAGTTAGGTTCCGACTGATGTAGCATAGAGCTCACAGGAGAAAGTGGCAACTAAAGATGAAGTTGGCAAAAAGGCAGGGGCTAGACAGTAAAGGGGCGTCTGTGCCATGTTAAGAAACTTGGACTGTATTCCAAAAGTAACAGAAAACCACTAAAGGATGTTAATCAAGGAGAACGATTGTCAGGCCACAGTTACTGTAAAAATAAGGGGAAAAAAAAAAGGAGAACAACATGCTGACATCTCTGTTTCACCCTGGAAGCAAGGAGAAGATTGATAAGTAGGCCCTGGGAAGACCACCAGCCCCAACTGTTTCTAATCTTTCTCATCTCACCATTAAGGATTCTGTTCCTCTCAGGCCAACTATGGAACAAGGTGAGCTGAGAAGAGAGGCTGGGAAATCAGTGAGGAGATTGGTGGACTAAACACAGAAAGAGCTGTCAAGGGCCAAAGTTGGATAGGCAGTAACAACAGAGAAGAGGCGCTAGGCTCTAAAGACGTCAGGAGTAAGATGTAACGATTAAATAGTCAGTGGGGGAGGGATGAGGAAGAGACTGGGAGGATGCTGGTAAACTGTCCCTTGGAAAGAAGCAGCCCTGATCTGTAAAATTTGCCAATTCCTGTAGTGTAAATTCTCTCACCAGGACGAACTTCAAGCTATCAGGCTGATATGCGACTTCCCATCTTGCCCATGCAAACCTCCCACACATAATCTTCCACGTTCTTTTCTCATTCCCACTTGCTGGAATGGAGATGACCCTCAGAAACCTTAGGAACCACATGTTGAAGGTGGTGGAGCCAAAATGTAGAAAGAGTTTAAGTCC
>VSMD01041669.1:0-25887 GCA_008750895.1 Mirza zaza
GCCTCGGCCTCCCAGAGTGCTGGGATGACAGGCGTGAGCCACCGCGCCCGGCGAAGACAAACTTTATGAGCACAGAGACTTTGTCTTCTAAGTCACTGCCTGGCGCATAGTAGGTGCTCACTAAACGGTCACGGAAGGAAGGTTTGACTAGAAACACAGAGTCAGAGCGTGCAGAGTTTGGAAGCAGCAGAAATGCTAGAAGCAAGAGACGCTGGTCCCACTGCGGGCTTACCGTGTGCGCCTACTGCGTGCGCCTACTGCGGGCTTACCGTGTGCGCCTACTGTGTGCGCTTACTGCGGGCTTACCGTGTGCGCTTACTGTGCGCCTACTGTGTGCCAGTCTTCTAACATCACATCTTTCAGCCAACACACCCGGGCCGGGCGGTGTCATCCTTAACTCACAGACGTGGAAAACGAGACCTGGACAGGTGGGACAGCGGGCTGAGGCCACACAGCCAGACGGGGGCAGACAGGCCGCGCGTCCACACTGTCTGGGCCCACTTCCCTCGCGAGGGCTGCCAGGGACGAGAGGAGGCGCCACGAAAGGAGACCTGGGGGAGCTCCTTCCCTCGGGGAGTTTTTCCCTCTAAGCTTTCAGCCGAGGGGAAAAACATAAAAACAGAGCTGAAAGCAAAGAGGCCGTGCCCTACCTTCCAGCTCTCTGATTCTCCCAGAATCTTCCAGAAGAGAATGATCGAGCAATGACGGGTGTCTCAACTTTTTTTTTTTTAATAGCTTGCTCAGAGCCTTGGGGGCACAGCACAGGCAGGGCATGGCAGAGGCAGGACTCGAACCCAGGACTTCTTCCTGCACAGCCCGCCTGGGCTTTCTACCCTATGCAGGGGGTATCTCACTCAACCTCCCTTTGAGTGGTGGCTTGCCTCATTCTTATCAATATATAGTAGACCGGGCGCCGTGGCTCATGCCTGTCATTCTAGCACTCGGGGAGGCCGAGGCGGGAGGATCGCTGGAGGTCAGGAGTTCGAAACCAGCCTGAGCAAGAGCGAGACCCCGTCTCTACTATAAATAGAAAGAAATTAATTGGCCAACTAAAAATATATAGAGAAAAAATGAGCCGGGCATGGTGGCGCATGCCTGTAGTCCCAGCTACTAGGGAGGCTGAGGCAGGAGGATTGCTCAAGGTCAGGAGTTTGAGACCAGCCTGAGCAAGAGCGAGACCCTGTCTCTACTAAAAGTAGAAAGAAATTAATTGGACAACTAAAAATATATATATAGAAATAATCAGCCAGACATGGTGGCGCATGCCTGTAGTCCCAGCTACTCGGGAGGCTGAGGCAGGAGGATCGCTTGAGCCCAGGAGTTGGAGGTTGCTGTGAGCTAGGCTGACGCCACGGCACTCACTCTAGCCTGGGCAACAAAGTGAGACTCTGTCCCCCCCCCCCCCAAAAAAAAAATAAAAAATTCCAGTTCTACCTGCAGGTCGACACAGACGCGGGCATAATTCTGTGGGTTTCAGAGCATAGGAGGGGGTCTGGGGTCCCCAATGGCTGCGGAACCCCAGGACAAGCTGAAACTGAGACCACGATTCCTCCGAGTCATCCAAAGGTGAGCACGGAGGTGACCCTGGAGGAGACGCTTTCTCTCCATGTTCCTCAGTTTCCCCACCTGGAAAATAAGGAAGCTGGCCTCGACAGCCTCGAAGTGTCCTTTTTCTTCTGCAAAAGCAGCACGGCCCCCAGAAGGGCAGGTGTTTTTATCTGCCAGGCTCGGGGCGACTCTTTCTGCCCGTCTGAGCCTCCCTTTCCTGGCCTGCGACGTTGGAACGAGTTCTGATTCGCTGGTTTTCCTCTCCCCAGTGTCGGGCGCAGGGAAGATACTAGAGGCTCATAAACCCTGGCCATGGCCTCGGTCCCCCTCCCGGCCGGGCATGGCAGGAAGCCACCTTGGGAGCCAACGGCAGGCCTCCAAGCCCTGGCCCCATGAGTCCGGACGCCCATCCGCTCAGAATCCCCAAAAGACGCGCGCCAGGACTTTGGGGCGCAGAGTTCAGAGAAGAGAACTATGAGACGTCCCCGTAGGCCTCCCCAGAAAGCCTTATTTCTGACGACCATGACTCCTTGGATGTCCCCAGGAGCCTGGCTCCCGCCGCCTGGCAGACATCGACGGAAAGCAGCGTCTTGGAACGGTTGCCTGGTTACAAGTGGCCTGTGTTGTCACTGCGCAGGACAGGGAGGGGTGGCAGCTCCTAGACACTGAGCTTGTCCTCCTCCCGCCCCGACTGCCACAGGCCGGGCGGGACAAGGGGACAGGCAGCCCGGGAGGGAGCCGGGCTCTGCCACCAGCACCAGCTGCAGGGTCAGGGCGAGTTAACTCAGGCCGTGGGTCGCTCACCTGCAAAATATGAGTCTGGAGACGGTGCACACCTCAGTCGCTTGTCACAGGGCCCCGGACGAGAGCAGAGGGCCTTCCTCCCACGCAGGAGACTGACGCAGCAGCGGGAAGCGCAGTGCACGGCGCACACGCACGGCCCGTGTGGCCCAGGCAGGGCACAGGTGCGCTGGGCTCCCACGCTGGTAGCCAGGTGAAGCCACTAGACAGAAAGCCCCGCCCCCAGGCTTTGTGGCTTCCTGTGCTTTTTATTTGCTATTTAATGCCACCCTGCCCTGGGCACAGAGCTGGCTGCTGAGAGGTGGGTGAGTGACAGGGGCTTCAGCAGGACGGATGTTTTCCTCTCTCTCCCACATGCACCTGGGACACCGGCCACCTGGGACGCGGCAGGCGCAGCACAACGGTGGCGGCAGGAATCCAGGCTCTGGCTGGCTGGTGGCACCTCCCTCCCTGGCTTCCGTTTCCAAGGTCGCCTCGAAGCCCCAAGGTTTCCCGGCCTCGGCACCATGGACGGTCTGGGCTGGGTCACTGCTTGTCACTCGCTGTCCTGTGCACTGCAGGCTACTCAAGAGCACTTCCGGCCTCTACCGCTAGAGGGCAGGAGTTCTCCCACCCCAACTGGGACAACCCAAAATGCGTCTAGACTTTGTCAAGTACCCCGGGGTGGGGGGTGCAAAATCGTCCCCAGTTGAGAACCACTGGTGTAGCACAAGGACTTAAACTTCAGATCTGAGTGTTCCCAACTCAACTCTCCTAGGGAACCTTGGGCAAGTTACCGTGTTTCCCCCCAAATAAGGCAGGGCCTTAGATTTATTTTTCCTCCACAAGACATCCTAGTAGGGCTTATTTTCAGGGCATGTGTTATTTTTTAAGTATGGTACAACCATCTACATTGATTCAAATAGAGTGAAGTCGTCTTCTTCTGGAACATCATCCTCACTCTCCAAACCCCGAATCCCATCCTGAATGTCTTGCGACTCTATTTCCTTTAGAACCACTGGCCCCGATCTCTCCTGTGGAGCACTAGAGCTGTCACGGGGCAGATGAGAAGGGCTGCTCGTGTTCTTTCCCGCTCCGCAACGACATGCATGGGTTGTGCAGATGCGCTGCGTAGCCACGCCCATCACGAGGGCTTATTTTCATAGCCACGCCCATCACCAGGGCTGATTTTCATAGCCACGCCCACCACTAGGGCTTATTTTCATAGCCACGCCCACCGCTAGGGCTTATTTTCATAGCCACGCCCATCACTAGGGCTTATTTTCATAGCCACACCCAGCACTAAGGCTTATTTTCGGGGTAGGGCTTCTATTGTGCACATGCTCTGACATCCTGCTAGGGCTTATTTTATGGGTAGGGCTTAATATCAGGTAAATACGGTATTTAACTTTTCTGTGCCTCAAGTTCCTACCCTATAAAGTGGGGAAAATCATAGTCACCCCCCTCCCGTGTCCCATAGGGTAAAGCAATCACAGTACTGCCAGGCACCATGTTAGCTCTTAATACTCTTGAAATTACTCCTTCCCTTCCCCTCACTCCTCCATAAAATCCATCATCATTTCTGAATACTCATATTTCATAAGATAATTTTACCCTAAAATCCACCCACCATTTTCCAACATCACCCTTGCCCAAGCCACCATCATCTCTTCCCTATGAATAAGGCTTCCTACAGTTTGCACGCTACAGAAAAACCACTTGGGAGGCCACGGTGGGCGGATTGCTCGAGGTCAGGAGTTTGAAACCAGCCTGAGCAAGAGCGAGACCCCCGTCTCAACTAAAAATAGAAAGAAATTAATTGGCCAACTAAAAAGTTATATACAAAAAATTAGCCGGCCATGGTGGCGCATGCCTGTAGTCCCAGCTACTCGGGAGGCTGAGGCAGGAGGATCGCTTGAGCCCAGGAGTTTGAGGTTGCTGTGAGCGAGGTTGACGCTACGACTCTAGCCTGGGCAACAGAGTGAGATTGTGTCTCAAAAAAAGAAAGAAAAACCACTTAGATCTATTTAAAGCCTTCAATGCTTAACACCAATCTAAAAATCCCATTAAATTTAGGAAAGAGGCTTTTTACCATTGGCCTGGAGACTCTAGAACAACCCAGGTCCACTCTAGAGCCTTATCTCTGAACTTCATTGTACTGATTTGCTAATTTCAGCCTAAATGGTTTTATTTTCTCCATTCCTCAAAGATGTCATTCATTCCCCCTCCCACCCCCTAGCCCCTCAAGTATTCCAGACCGTCTGCCTGCCACCTCCACCACAAAGCTATTTCAAAGCAGTGACCAAGAGCTTTGTTAAAACAAAAATAATAATAATAAAGACAGGCCTCTTCCTTGGAGAAGCAGAAATAATGTAAGAGATTGAGGCAGGCGGGACTGCCCTGTCCAGTGGGGCAGTGTGTGCACTGCACCAGGAATGCTCAGCCAAGGAAACAAAGAAGGACTGCAATGCATCTCCAGCTCCTCTTGTCAAACCTCACGCCGCTGCAGCCATCTGCCCTCCAAGCTGCTTGTTTGCAGCGCAGTGTTCCCTGAAAGAGAAAGTCCTTTGCCAATTTGCAGTGACGTCCCCACCCAGGCTAATGGCAGCCTTATGGTCACAGCACACAGTAGGTCTATAGGAGTGAAGCCACATTTTTATTTTGTTTTTTGAGACAGAGTCTCACTCTGTTGCCCAGGCTAGAGTGAGTGCCGTGGCGTCAGCCTCGCTCACAGCAACCTCAATCTCCTGGGCTCAAGCGATCCTCCTGCCTCAGCCTCCCAAGAAGCTGGGACTACAGGCATGCGCCACCATGCCCGGCTCATTTTTTCTATATATATTTAGTTGGCCAATTAATTTCTTTCTATTTATAGTAGAGACAGGGTCTCGCTCTTGCTCAGGCTGGTCTCGAACTCCTGACCTAGAGCGATCCTCCCACCTCAGCCTCCCAGAGTGCTGGGATGACAGGCGTGAGCCACCGCCCCGGCCTGAAGCCACATTTTAAAATGTACATTTTTTTATCTGTTGTAGAGACATTAAGTTGCCAGAGGCAGGAGAAAAGAGCCATTGTGCACAGCCAGGTGCGGTGGCTCACTCAAGGTTAGGAGTTCGAAACCAGCCTGAGCAAGAGCAAGACCCTGTCCCTGCTAAAAAAATAGAAAGAAATTAATTGGCCAACTAAAAATATATAGAAAAAATTAGCCGGGCATGGTGAGGCATGCCTGCAGTCCCAGCTACTTGGGAGGCAGAGGAGGGAAGATTGCTTAAGGTCAGGAGTTCGAGACCAGCCTGAGCAAGAACGAAACATCGTCTCTACTAAAAAAAAGAAAGAAAGAAATTGGCCAACTAAAAATATATAGAAAAAATGAGCCGGGCATGGTGGCGCATGCCTGCAGTCACAGCTACTTGGGAGGCTGAGGCAGGAGGATCGCTTGAGCCCAGGGGTTTGAGGTTGCTGTGAGCGAGGCTGATGCCACGGCACTCACTCTAGTCGAGGCAACAGAGTGAGACTCAGTCTCAAAAAAAAAAAAAAAAACAAGACCCAAGTTCATTCTGGGCAACATAGCAAGACCTTATCTCTATAAAAATAAAAAATAGTATTAAAAAAAAGAAGAAAGCGAGCTATTCTTGCATGACTGGTAAATACAGAGCTCAGGCAGACTAGAGAAAAAAATTTCTCTAGAAAAATTGGTGCATCGTCCAATTGGACAATTTTCAAGTTTCGGAGTGAAGCAATTAGCACTTCTCATAATTAAATTCATAATAAAATGCCTTCTGGGAATTCAGTATCTTTTTAAATTAACTATTCTTATTAACCTCATTCATCTGTCTCATTAAAAAATTGTAAAGAACACACATCCCAGCAAAAATAATTAGCACGAAATATCCAGCCTCACAGTTAGAACATCTCTGAGCCAGAAGGGACCTCCAAGATCACTTGGGACAAGCATCCACCTTGGCGATGAGGAAACTGAGGCTCAGAGACTGGGACAAAAGTGTCCCGGGTCACTGGGCTCAGAACTGGGGTGACAGAGTAGCCAGGTCTCCCGCTTGCTGGGTAAGTGTGATACTAGAAAAAGAAAAAGATTAATCATCACTATGTTACCAGGTAAGAGATGGAAATGAAAAGCATATTTCTGGTCACCTGGTCTGCATATAAGCGGTACTTTTCCAGGGTACAGGTTGGTGACTCCGTGTTGAATCTAATTGTAATCAATTACAGGGATTGTTGTTTTTTGGATGCGACACATTTTGACGGTGCCACTCAGCTGAAATGCAGGGCCTGGCTTGCCACCTTTTATTATTCTCACATAAATCAGCAGGATCAAGGCCTCTAGACTACCATGCTCTCAGCAAACCCAACACTTGCACATGCAGATTTGCAGAATATAGAATAAAAGCGAGTGCTTGGCCAGGCGCGGCGGCTCACGCCTGTCATCCTAGCACTCTGGGAGGCCAAGGCAGGAGGATCGCTCAAGGTCAGGAGTTCAAGACCAGCCTGAGCAAAAGCAAGACCCCCGTCTCTACTAAAAATAGAAAGAAATTAGCTGGACAACTAAAAAAAAAAATATATATATATATATAGAAAAATATGTATAGAAATATATATAGAAAATATATATAGAAAAATGTATATATAATATATATATATATAGAAAAAAAATTAGCCAGGCATGGTGGCGCATGCCTATAGCCCCAGCTACTCGGGAGGCTGAGGCAGGAGGATCGCTTGAGCCCAGGAGTTTGAGGTTGCTGTGAGCGAGGCTGACGCCACGGCACTCACTCTAGCCCAGGCACCAGAGCGAGACTCTGTCTCAAAACAAAAAAAAAAGAGGAAAAAAAAAAGTGAGCGCTTCCCCAAAAGGGTTGACCAGAAGATTGCAAGAATGTTTCCCCTTGCATATGTCAATGGGAATCGATGCTTAAAATCCACTGACGCCCACTTTGAACTCCGTGCCACAGAAGCCAGCCCTGAACTCCGTGCACATGGATGTCCCTGTGGTTGTCGTCGTGGAGGCGGGCGTGCTTTCGATGGGCAGGCCTGCGTTTAAATCCTGAGCGAGCCACCCACTGATTGTCACAGTGGGCAAGTCACGGCGCTTCTCTGAGCCACGTGCGCTTGTCCGTGAATGAGAATACGATAGCACCGCCCAGAGCTGGGAGGTGAATGAAATGAGACTGCCACCGGTGTACCTAGGAGAGCCGAGTCCTTCTTATCTCCTTTCCCTAACAAAGCGGCGAGATCTTTTTTTTTTTTTCCAGCTACAGAGTCTTGCTTTGTTGCCCAGGCTAGAGTGAGTGCCGTGGCGTCAGCCTCGCTCACAGCAACCTCCAACTCCTGGGCTCAAGCGATCCTCCTGCCTCAGCCTCCGAGTAGCTGGGACTACAAGCGATGTGCACCACTACACCCTGCTAACTTTTCCATTTTTTTGTAGAGACAGGGTCTTGCCATGTTGCTCCGGCTGGTGTTGAACTCCTGGCCTCAAGGAATCCCTCTGCTTCGGCCACCCAAAGTGCTGGGATTACAGGCGTGAGCCACTGCGCCTGGCCCAAGAGCTTTTTCCTAGCTGGTTTTTCTGCTTCTGTCCCAGCCCTGTGACATTCTGTTCTCCTTATTGGAGAATAAGCAGCCAGAGAAACTTTTCTAAAAGCTAAGTCAAGGCAAACGGCTTCCTAGCTCAGTCAGAATAAAATTCAAAAATCGTAATCTTGGTCCATAAGGCAAGATGCAAACCGCCCCATCCCAATACCTGCCCCTTCCTTTCTCCTCTGCTCGCATCTCTGATCACTGTTCCTTCTCTCGAAACTCAGGGTCCCCTGGCCTCCTTGCTGGGCGTCCAACATGCCAAGCTCACTCCTTCCCTTGGGTCTCCCAGATGCGTGTGTCTGTCCCTGGCCCTGGCTTCGTTGCATGTCTCATCGTATGGCCGTCCCTGGAAGACCCTTCCCATCTCTCCCACTCTGCTTTGGTTTCTTTCTTTTCATGTCGCACGGCCTGTCCGTAGAATGACCGGGGACACGAAGCTTCGAAATGCCTCACTCTCCGGAGAGAGAGAGATCTACCATTTAATCAGCAATCTGTAAGAGTTGGGTGGCCTTGAGATTAGGAAAGAAAATAAAGAAATGAAAGCCAAATTCTGGTCAAGTTCATGAGTCTTTTAGACCAGGTGGGAATAGACGGGCATATCTATACAGCAAAAGAAATGCAAAAAACCCAAAGCGTGGCTTTCTGGGTGAGAAGTCATGAATGACATGAACATAAGGGACATGAAGGGAACCATGTCCACTTTGAGGGTAAAGGTTCAAAGATCTAGCCATGTCTTAGTCATGAAACTCAGCCAACCCCAAACCTGAAGGGGTTGGTAGCATTGCTTCTTTAAAAATCATTTCAGATGCCAGGCGAGGGGGCTCATGCCTGTCATCCCAGCACTCTGGGAGGCCGAGGCGGGAGGATCGCTTGAGGTCAGGAGTTCGAGACCAGCCTGAGCAAGAGCGAGACCCCATCTCTACTATAAATAAAAAGAAATTAATTGGCCAACTAATATATATGGAAAAAATTAGCCGGGCATGGTGGCGCATGCCTGTAGTCCCAGCTACTACTCAGGAGGCTGAGGCAGGAGGATCGCTTGAGCCCAGGAGTTGGAGGTTGCTGTGAGCGAGGCTGACGCCACGGCACTCACTCTAGCCTGGACAACAAAGCGAGACTCTGTCTCAAAAAAAAAAAATCATTTCAACCCTGAGGAAATTTATGATTAACTATAAAAATGTTTAAGATAATCAGATCATAACACTAATATGTATATATAAGTATTTTATATTAAAATGTATATTTTATATGCTTATTATAAGAATTTTATCTATTGGAATGAACACTTACTTCAACCTAGTAACACCCATTTAAAATAAGTAATAGCCGGGCACGGTGGCGCATGCCTGTAGTCCCAGCTACTCGGGAGGCTGAGGCAGGAGGATCGCTTGAGCCCAGGAGTTCAAGTCCAAAGTGGGCAAAATAGTGAGACTTTGCCTCTTAAGAAAAAAGAAAAAAAGAAGAAATACATAATTGAGTAATAATTGATCTTGACTTAGGATTTTAATTTGAAATCTTA
Source organism: Mirza zaza (assembly GCA_008750895.1). Lineage (NCBI taxonomy): Eukaryota > Metazoa > Chordata > Mammalia > Primates > Cheirogaleidae > Mirza > Mirza zaza. The sequence continues at coordinate 9,434 of VSMD01041669.1, forward strand.
TTAAGTTTATAAATATTGTTAGAACACTTAAGATACTTTAAGAATCACCATATTTATTCACTTCATTTAATAGATTTATAAAAAGTATTCAAATGCCTAGGAAGATTTGTCAATAACACAAATGAGCTATTAAAAAATGAAATTGAATATGCAAGATTTCTAAATGTAGCTTAAAATGTTTGATAGTATTAGAATTAATTAAGTTTGCAAATGGAATTAAACATTATTCAAATGACCTTTAAAAATGACAGCTCACATTTTTAAGACTTGCAAGTAGAGGTACAAGCTAAGCTTAAACCCTTGCTTTTTTTTTTTTTAACATGTGACTTTAATCAATTAATTATGAATTTCTAAAACCAAGATACACATTGGCATGATCTTTTCTGCACACCGAAAACCATCAAGGGTTTCAAACATTATTTATTTATCTCATTTACTCCTCATTAGAATATAAGCCCTACAAAAATAGGTATTTTGCCTGTTCATTTACTCCTATACTTTCAGTCCTTAAGGCTGGGCCTGGCGTGTAGTAAGTGCTCAGTAAAACTGTCTTGTGTGAAGGTGGACAGTCTTTGGCCCTGCATCCTGCGTGATTCCTGGGCATTCAGTACATCCTAAAGAGACTGAGGCCCAGTGACAATACGGAAGAGACCCAGGACCCTGAATCAAGTCAGATCTAAGTCTGAGGACAGACCACGGACCCTGACTTCGTAGGCCCTCTGCTCTTCAAAAGCACCTATGTTTGCTGCCTCCTCCATGAAGTCTTTTTTTTCTTTTTGAGACAGAGTCTCACTCTGTTGCCCAGGCTAGAGTGAGTGCCGTGGCGTCAGCCTAGCTCACAGCAACCTCCAACTCCTGGGCTCAAGCAATCCTCCTGCCTCGGCCTCCCGAGTAGCTGGGACTACAGGCATGCACCACCATGCCTTGTTAATTTTTCCTATATATTTTTAGTTGTCCAGCTCATTTCTTTCTATTTTTTTTTTTTTTTAAAGAGACAGGGGTCTCACTCTTGCTCAGGCTGGTCTCGAACTCCTGACCTTGAGCGATCCTCCCGCCTTGGCCTCCCAGAGTGGTAGGATGACAGGCGTGAGCCACCGCGCCCAGCCCATGAAATCTTCCACTGAACTCAGGGCATGTTATATCAACCACATGACTCAACCTTGTAAGTGTGGCTGCTTTTGTACTTGTTTAGTCTCTTCTTTGGGTGGGCTGAAGATATCTGCGTTTCTGTATCTCCCCAACCCCCAACAATTCACACGCCTTTTGAATATGTGAATGAATGAATGAATGAATGGATGGATGAATGAATGGACCAATAAATGGTGCTTTGAGAAAGCACACTTTTGTGCCCATGGCCGGGTAGATGCTAACAGCCCTGGCTTTGGGATCAGACTGCACGAGATCAAACCCCAGTTCCACGGCATGATGACATGCAACTTCAACCCACGTTCAAGAAATGTTGACAATACCGCACGCTTTGAAAATAAACACCAGCCTCGATCTGCTTACCAGGGAAAACGAAGGGAAAAGAGCAACTCAGGAAACCAGTGGAATCGTTTTCAATTGTTTGGTTAAGATACGTCAACAGATACCTGCAGACGAAAGGGCTTTCTGGAACGAGCAGGCGTTTCGGAGAAGAGTTTCAACATGGTTTACATTGCAGCTTCGATATTTATAAACAGCACAAAATCCAGAGGGAAGGAGTCCGGGAAGATAAGCCTTTAGATAAATAATTTAGAAGGCACCAGAAGCTGATTCCTGGGCTGGCCCAGCAAGGCTCCACCATGGGGCTGGCCGGGCACAGCTGGAGAATCGGGTGGAGGCCAGGGAGGGAGAAATGGAACAGATCAGGGTGTTAGACCAGCGCTTTTCAAGTTTTAAAATGCACAGGAATCACCTGGGGGTCTCGTTCAAGGCAGCTTGTGATTCTTAAGCCTGGGCGAGGCCTGAGATTTTGCATTTTGACCAAGCTCCCAGGAAATGTTGCTGGCAGTGGTGTCTGTGGACCACGCTTAGAATAGCAAAACATTCTCTGGTCTAAAAGCATCATAAAACAGAAGTGCAAACAAACAGATCATGCACACCATGGAGGGCTACTCTATTCATTAAAAAGCTGAATTAATAATACCTTTTACAACAATCTGGATGGAACTGGAGATCATTCTCCCAAGGGTAGTATCTCAAGAATGGGAAACACACAGCGCATGCACTCACTATTAAATTGGAACTGATGAGCACACACAGACACAGAGAGAAATAAAACTCAGTGAACAATAAATAAACAGTGGTAGGAGGAGGAGAAAAGGAGCAAAAAGCTACCTAATGGGTACTATGAACACTATTTTTGGATGGGCATACCTTCAGCCAGGAGTAAAGCATTACAAAAGTGATCCATGTAACCTAAAACCGTTGAACCCACTTAATATTTTGGAGAAAAAATAAACAATGAGCTATAGAGATTCTCAAAAACGAAGGAAGTTTGCATACATATTACTAAGTGGAATAAATCAATTTGAAAATGCCAAAAACCAAACAAACAAAAAAAACAAAGAAACCCCTGTAAGTACCAATAAGGGCCAGTGTTTGGTTTTTATTCTTATAACAGGTCTTAGAAACTGTTATCTTCATATAAACCACCTTGAAAAACATGCTGGTAAGATTTATCTATTTGCCCATGAAATATTTATCGCAAATCTACCAAGTGTCAGGCCTTGGTTCCAAATTTTGGGCTTACAGTGGTGAGCAGGCATGCCATAACCCTGCCCTTGTGGAGTTTATATTCCAGTGTGGGGAGACAATCAACTCATAAACACACAGCAATATGCAAGCCAAAAAAAAAAAAAAGATGAAATTGCTTCAAGTTGTGACAAATGCTAAAAGAAAGTAAAACAGGGCTATGGGTCAGAGGGTAGCTCTAAAAAAAAAAAAAAAAAAGAAAAAAAGAGAGTTAAGACAACAAAGTGAGACTTTGTCTCAAAAAAAAGAGAGTTAAGAGATATAACAATTAAATTTATGCAATATGTGCATCTTAATTGAATCATGGTTCCAATAAACCATCTGCTAAAGGCATTTTGGGGACAACTGGAAACAGTTTAGAATGGAAACAGGGCCTCAGGAATTACTTTCATTGTGTTAGATGTCAGAATGGCTTTGTGGTCCAGGAGAAGAATGTCCTTATTTTTTAGAGATGAATATTGAAGGATTTAGGAGTGAAAACTCATGCTATTGGAAATTTCCTAATGAGTTGCTTCTTTTTTTTTTTTTTTTTTTTGAGACAGAGTCTCACTCTGTTGCCCAGGCTAGAGTGAGTGCCGTGGCGTCAGCCTCACTCACAGCAACCTCCAACTCCTGGGCTCAAGCGATCCTCCTGCCTCAGCCTCCCGAGTAGCTGGGACTACAGGCATGCGCCACCATGCCCGGCTAATTTTTTCTAGATATTTTTAGTTGGCCAATTAATGTCTTTCTATTTTTAGTAGAGACGGGGTCTCGCTCTTGCTCAGGCTGGTCTCGAACTCCTAAGCTCAAACGATCCTCCCGCCTCGGCCTCCCAGAGTGCTAGGATGACAGGCGTGAGCCACCGCGCCCGGCCAGCAAACACATTTTTCAACAGATTGCTTATCTCTGTGAATGGGAATAATGCTTTCCTCTGGCAAGTGGAAAAAGAAAACATTTTTCTCCCACTTTCTAATTTCTTTTTCCTTCCTTCCTTCCTTCCTTCCTTCCTTCCTTCCTTCCTTCCTTCCTTCCTTCCTTCCTTCCTTCCTTCCTTCCTTCCTTCCTTTCTGCCAAACAGAAAGCTTTACAACCACCTTCTAATTTCTTTTTGGACTTTGTTTATGGATTTGTTTATTTTTTCATATATACATTTTTTATTTTCATGTGGTTAAATTGGGCATTTTTCTTCTTTGTAACTTCTGGGTTTCGTGTCGTTTCTAAAAAAGATGCTCTTCCTCAAAGATGCTGCTGATGAGGACATGATGGTGATGATCAAAGGCGGGAGGGAAGGTAGGGTGGTAAATATTGGCATGTGCTCTGTGACAGTCACTGTGCTGGGACATTACTTACAATATATTATCTCATTTAATCCTCAGACTACCCCGTGAGATAGATATTATTATCCCAACGGACAAGCGAGGAAACTGAAGTCTACAGAGAAGCCAACTGGTCCGGATTTTAGAGGCTGCACCCTCAACCCTCACCCACTTGCGAAGGCTGTTTTTGAGGCCGTTGCCCCGTGATCTTATGCCAGCCTAGAGCACCCTGGTCTTTGCAACTGTAAAGCCGACTCTGTCTCTTGGGGTGCCGGGGATGATTAGAATGCTTTCCCATCACCAAGGAAGTCTTTCCTTCCATGGAAAAACGGAGCCGTAAATGATCGGCACGCACACAAGGAGGCAGAAATGGAAACCGTGTGGCTGCAAACCAGCTCTTACCTGAGCAAGGAGACGGGCTGGGGCTGGAAGGGAAGCCTGGCCTTTCTGAACTGCTCACCTCCTAGAGCAATTAAGTGTTTGTGGAAGCCACAGCCGCTTCCTGATGCGGAAATCACTTTGCAACCCTGGGCTGGTAGTTAAAGCCATTAATCCCGCTTGGGCTCCAAGTTCAAGTACAAAGAAAATATTTTGTAAATTGCACAAGCGGCAGTGGATTTGCCAACCCCACCCCGGGTAGCCCAAACGGGTCAAGCAATTTGCTTTTAAACACTTTTATTTCCTAAGTGGACTCGCACCTAGGGGAGGACACAGAAAACAAACCTCACTGGAGAAAGACAGCCCCGGGCTTCTTAAAAAAGCCCAGAGCTCTCTGTGCCCAACGGCCCTGCGGTGAAGACCTGGGCTCTTTCCCAGGACAGAGAGGTTTAATTCCAGCCCCAAAGACTGAAGGGCAGCAAATAAGCCCAGCGGCTAATCGCCTGACCTTTTGCTCTGTTGGAAGGTTCCAGAAGGAAGCCCAGGAGGACATAGAGCCCCCAAGTCCAAGTGCCCTTACGTCATATTGAGAGTGGGGCCACAAAGAGCAATGGAACAAGAGGCCAACGTAACTTACCGACAGGGGAAACTTACCTGATCCTGGGTCCTTAGGAAGTGGTGGCTCTTAGCTGGTGGCATCTGAGCCATCAGGAAGTGAACTGGAGAGGGACTGACTGTCTCTCTGCTTGCTCAGGCGAAGCAAGGGTCTAAATTTTCTTTTTGTGTGTGTGTGTGTGTTCTTTCTTGTATTTAATTTATAAGATTAAAAACACCCGCTTATAAATCTGACCTCATTATCACAACTGTAGCTTGGAAAAGCAGCTTCTATTTCCTCTATGGGAGATAATCAGGTAAACGTGTTACCAAACGATAATTAGTAGTTTAATGTCCTTCAAGTTCAAGGGTAGGGTGAATCTATGTATGCGACTTATAACCTAGTTGAAACTGATTATTCAAGTATCGGCGATATTAGTCCTTAAAATGTTATCATCTGTGTAGTGCAAAATATGTATATGTTTTATACATGTATATATGTAGTGCAAATATACAATATGCAAATATACAAATATGCAAATATACGTATATGCAAATATGCAAAAACTGCAAATATACAAATACGTATATATGTAGTGCAAAATATGTATATGTGCAGAATATGTATATATGTACACAAACCAAACTACCGGACAACAAAAAGCATCACAAACTGAGACTTTCTTGTGAACGCCACAATCCATTTCATTCCGAGGCCATCAGGGCCCAGAATGTCTGCTTGAGTGAAACACCATTTTCTTCAGTTCAGTTTTCTTCTCCTTCTTCGATAATAAAAACGCACCAGCCACTGGGCAATAAAAGGCCACATGAGAGCAAAAGTTAACGCACCAGGAGATATCTCAAAGGGCCACCAAGAGGGTCTCTGTAATGCTCACGATTTTGCAGACCTTGCTCTGCCACTAATTAACGTGTCTTCTCAGTATCTTTGCATCTTCATGGTTAAGTAAGGCAAGGGGCTAAACTTTCTCTGCTTTCTGGGATTTTTACAGCTGAAAAAGCTCAGGCTCAGGCAGTTAGTAGACTGCAGAGAAAGGACTAGAACGGAGGCCTCAGCTGCTGCTGAGGCACAAGAGGTGGGACGTGGGCGTGAGGTACGGGATTTGGAGATCACACACGCATAAGCACGCAGCGGGAATTAGAGCGGGTGCCGACGCCTGCTGCTGTTGCCTGTCTCCGTGTCATCGTCCCTTTTCTGATAACAAAACCCTCCTCTTCCGGGAATCATCTCTTTCCCAACTGAAGCTGTCAACCATCCGACTCCGGGGGAACACAGGCTCAGGATCCCAGCAACCCCCCCCCCCCCCCCCCCCCCCCCCCCCCCCCCGCACACTGAGAATGGTCCAGAAGTGGCCATGTGACCCAACTGGAGACAAAGTTCTTTCGGGGACTGTCACTCATTCACTGTGAACTTGACCCTACTGGCCACCTTAAGGGTCTGTCTCCTTACCCATAAAATGAAGGTTAGTCTGCTGCCTACTCTGTTTGCTGGTTGCGAGGATGAGATGAAAACGACGTAAGTAGAGGCCGTGCGCGGTAGCTCTCGCCTGTCATCCTAGCACTCTGGGAGGCCGAGGCGGGAGGATCGCTCGAGGTCAGGAGTTCGAGACCAGCCTGAGCAAGAGCGAGACCCCCGTCTCTACTAAAACAAAATAGAAAGAAATTAGCTGGACAACTTAAAAATATATAGAAAAAAATTAGCCAGGCATGGTGGTGCATGCCTGTAGTCGCAGCTACTTGGGAGGCTGAGGCAGGAGGATCACTTGAGCCCAGGAGTTGGAGGTTGCTGTGAGCGAGGCTGATGCCACGGCACTGTAGCCTGGGCGACAGAGTGAGACTCTGTCTCAAATAAAAAGAAAACGACGTAAGTAAAGGGTCTGGCAGATGGTGAAAGTTCAGTTCCCATCAGCCACCACTGTACTTGCTTAGAAGGCTATTTCCCTAGACACCTTCCGTCTGTCTATAGGGTGGGAGCTCCTGCTACCTAAAATTCACAATTAAGCCCCCAAACCCCACTTAAATCTCTGTTTTGTCTGTTCGTTTTGTTTCCCATCACCCAGACAAGAGGTGCGTGTCTCCAAGTTCTAGGAGAACCGCTTCACCTGCTTTGGTGGACGGAATGGCCAACCTTAACGAATGGCAACTGTAATTGATGAAATTAAGAAAAATCTGCGTTTCTTCTCAATCTGGCAGTTTTAAAAACACCCACAGACATTGGAATCGATCAACTCTTGCTTGGATGGAGAGACCAGAAACCGTATGAAACATGCATGGTGTGGATGTGGTCAGGGTATTTATTCATAATATATTTTCACAATGTATTAATCATGAAGAATAACACTTATTCATACACTGAGCATAACGTTTCCTGGGGCACTCCGGAGCTTGCTAGGGGTTAGAGAATACTGCCAAGTTTTCCTAATCTCTTTGGTTTTTAAAAAAAGCGGGCAGAGTGTTCTCAAACCAAGTGTCTTCCACGGGCCACTGTGGAAGGCTGCCTTCCGTTGAGTCATGTCGGGAGGGCAGAAAGAACTCGCCGGCTTCATACACAAAGTGGATTAATGGGAGATCAGAAAGACTCAGGCATCCTGTGTTCCATAGTTCATTTCGTCACACAAATGCCAATTCCTGCAGCAGCCATGAGAGCCGACAAACAGGGTGTGTGCTAGGCTCATGGCCCGAGGAGAAGCCAGGTCACCGGCCAACGTCCTCTTGCAAAAGGCAATCCGGGGGACCCAGACCCTGGCTCTGAACTTCCTCAGGCGTGCTGGCGTGCCAAAGCGCAGTTCCATTCTGTGCAGGAGTCCTGTTTCTTGCGACTGGGAGACTTGGATGTCCTTTCAGAAGGTCTTGACCACATGGCGAGAAGATCTCACTTTCCCAATTTGCTCCTTAACGAAGCTGCTTGGAGGAGGCTCCTCTCGATTGTAGAGAGACCAAGGCACCGTGGGGAAAGCAACGTGTATCCACAACAATAGCGACAGGAATAAAGTCCAAGTCTCTTCCCAAAAAAGGCATGTCTGAAAACAAGAGTGAATAGCTGGTTCCGTCCATTGGAAATTGTCCTTTTGTGCCTCCCTTTTGTTAAAAGTGTTTACATTTCTGAGTGTGAAGATCACTTAAATACATACAAGAGTAGCACCAAGGCAGTGTGTATTTTTTTTTCCCAGAGATCACATAAAACTGAATAGATACGTAACATCATTCATAGTTGGTACAATCTGTGACATCACTAACATACTGATTGGGTACTGGTACTTGCCTAGAAATGCCAAATACACTCTTACAATACGGCTCTCGTAGCACCTTGATGACAGCTAGGTTGTTTGTTGTTTGTTTTTTTTTTTAAATTCCATTTTAAAAAAGCAACAATAAGACATTTACAGATAAAAAATAAACAATAGTGTACCGTGACAATGAAGGGTCACTTTTGTCATAGGACTACATATAATGTAGAGTACGTAAAATGCAGTGGGCTGACTACAAGAGACAGAGTAACAAAGAGGCAGTCACAACAGAATCATTTTACGTACAAAAATATTACATCGCAATAAATAATTTCAGACATAAATATTAAACTTTACATCATTAGGATATTCCACATATACACACGCACATATATGCATGTATGTGTATATATGTGTGCATTCATATGCGTATGTACACACATTCACACGCACACAAGCATACAAAGCCACGCACACACAAACACACACCCAACTTCAAGGTGGAGGTATTGGATCACTATCCTTCATCCATCCCATAATGGCTTCCTCTTCAGAGCACCTGAAATAAACAAACCCAAAACATAAAACTTCCGCCCAAATGCAAATTAAGTTAGAACCACACATTTTTACGTGCAGAATTTGCAAATAACGCTTATCGTTTTCTCTAGATTTTGTTTTGCAACACTTGCGATTTCTCTAGGTATTGCTTTGCAATATTTGCAATTTCTCTAGATATTGCTTTGCAATATTTGTTTCCTCCAGAGAAACACGGACATTTCGGGGAAGTCATAAAGCATAAAATAAAAAAAATCCACTAGCCTGAAATCCCCCCCACCAAAGATAACTGCTCTTCAAATATTGGTATATTTCCTTCTAGTCTTTTTTTTTTACACACACATGTTTATATGTATATATTGGAAATATTGGGTATATGTACTCATTCATAAATTTTACAACCTATAGCATATATGCAAAATTTATCTTATTAGATACGAAATGCACGAAGGTGTGCATAAAACAGTGATCTCTAGTGGATCCCTTCTGACTCTAGCCTGCTTCCACCCATCTCTTCTCTTCTGATCACAAACCCTTCTCCTTGAACTTTGGGAATCTTCGCTCTTCCAGCGGAAGCTGTCGGTCACCTGACTCCAGGCAGGTGCATGATCTCAGCCACCTGGAGACTGTGAGTGACTCAAAAGTGACCATGTGACCCAATCGGAGCCAATCAGAGCTCTTCTGCAGAGTACCAGCTGGGGGTGGAATTGACCGGGAAAGTCAAAAGAGCGAACAGTTCCGCCCTTTGGCCAGCAGAGGGCGCACTGCAGGCACAGTGCAGCTGGACCGGGGACTGCCAAATCTCTAGCATCCACGACTCCCGTGGATTTTGTTCAAAGGCACGTTTTGATTTCGCAGGGGCAGGGGTGAGGCCTGGCATTCTGCATCCCTAACGAGTTCCCTGGAGACCCGATCGTGCCGGTCCTTGTGCACACCGTGAATGGCAAAGGTGTGGGTGGCCGAGAGCAGGGGCTTTGGTGCAGGGCGCTGGTGAGTTCCGCCAAGGGACTTCGCCATGGCTTTACGCCATTTCTCAGCTGAGGGCGTCAGCTTCCCCCTGTGCAAAACAACAGCCCCACCTCGCAGTTTTTGTGTGCGTGCGTGCGTGTGGCGGTTCAGTGAAATATCGCCTACGAAGCGCTTTAGCACGGAGAAGGGCCGGGCAGATGCCGTTGCTATTACTATTGTTATAATCCTCCTGCGTGGCATTTCTCAAAGGGTGACCGCTGAGCCCCTTGCGTCAGGATTCCCCGTGTCAAAGTGACGTGTCCCAGAACCCACCAGAGGCCCAGGGAAGCAGGGCCCCCCCGAGGCGGAGGCCGGTGCAGAGGAACCGTGATGGGAGGCACGCCCAGGGGTGGGGACCGGGTGGCTTCCGTCATGCGAGGACAACGCACAGGAGGGAGAAAGGCAGGACAGTGCGCGACCAGGTTCAGGATGCTTCACAGCGACCCCGGCTGACCCACGCACCTTTGCTCACCATTAGGCTCCAGGGAAGACAAAAGACAGACAGACGGACAGACAGACAGATGGACAGACAGACGGACAGATGGACAGACGGACAGACAGACGGACAGACAAACAGACAGATGGACAGACAGACAGACGGACAGACAGACGGACAGATAGACAGACAGAAAGACAGACAGAGGACTGCTCACCTTGGCTATAAAACTCGCACCTCCAGGCCGGTCCCCGAGGACGGAGTGCACTTCCCGCAGTAGCCACCGCACTTCCCTACGACCCGGGTCCCGTCCTGCAGGGGGGGGGACAGCATCTGAGACCCCGACGTGCCTGCTGATGTCTGCGGAGCCGGCGCCTTGCTGTGAGAGAGGCTCTCGCACGCACGCCTTATGGACTGAGGTCCGTGGCAGAAACCAGGGCTTGGCAAAGTACGGCTTGGGGGCAAATCCGGCCCATCGCCTGTTTTTTGTTTTTCTTTCTGTTGCCCGGGCTGGAGTGCCATGACGTCAGCCTCGCTCACAGCAGCCTCAAACTCCTGGGCTCCAGCGATCCTCCTGCCTCAGCCTCCCAGGTAGCTGGGACTACAAGCATGCACTACTATCACTGGCTAATTTTATATATATATATATTTTTTTTTTTTCTTTTTTTAGTTGTCCAGCTAATTTCTTTCTATTTTTTTAGTAGAGACAGGGTCTCACTCTTGCTCAGGCTGGTTTCGAACTCCTGAGCTCAAGTGATCCTCCTGCCTCAGCCTCCCATAATGCTAGGATTACAGACGTGAGCCACCACGCCCGGCCCATTACCTGTTTTTTATAGACCACAAGCCAAGAACGGTTTTTATATTTTTCAATGGTCGAGAAAAGGCAGACTAAGAATATTATTTCTCTTTTTTTTTTTTTTTTTTTTTTTGAGACAGAGTCTCACTTTGTTGCCCCGGCTAGAGTGAGTGCCGTGGCATCAGCCTAGCTCACAGCAACCTCCAACTCCTGGGCTCAAGTGATCCTCCTGCCTCAGCCTCCCGAGTAGCTGGGGATACAGGCATGCGCCACCATGCCCGGCTCATTTTTTCTCTATATATTAGTTGGCCAATTAATTTACTTCTATGTATAGTAGAAACAGGGTCTTGCTCTTGCTCAGGCTGTTTTCAAACTCCTGACCTTGAGCAATCCGCCCTCCTCAGCCTCCCAGGGTGCTAGGATTACATTATATCCATCTATCTATCTATCTGTCTATCTATCTATCTATCTATCTATCTATCTATCTATCTATCTATCTATCTTCTTTAGTTGTCCAGCTAATTCCTTTCTATTTTTCTTAGTAGAGATGGGGTTTCGCTCTTGCTCAGGCTGGTCTCGAACTCCTGAGCTCAAACAACCCGCCCACCTCGGCCTCCCAGAGTGCTAGGATTATAGGCGTGAGCCACCGCACCCGGCCCATCACCTGTTTTTTATAGCCCGCAAGCCAAGAATGCTTTTTATATTTTTCAATGGTTGAGAAAAAGTAAACTAAGAATATTACTTCTTGACGTGTGAAAATTATAGAAAATTTAAATTTCAGTGTCCATTAATAAAGTTTTATAGGAACACAGTCATGTGCATTCATTTACCTACTATGGGTAGCTGCTTTCATATTGCAATAACAGAACTGAGTAGTTGTATCAGCTCTTATATCTTCACACTGCTGCTCAAGGCAGTACAAATTGCAGTGATGGTTTTAACTGGACAGCATTTTGAGTGCCACATATATTCCTAAGTCATAACGTTCTATTTGCTAATTACCAGTGTACACCATCACGCCAAATCAGGAAAGGAAGAGAAAGGCGGACTTTGAAAAGTTGCACTTTTAAAGTACAATGGCATGTGGATTCTTTTGTTATCAAATGTAGATGGCAAAACATTCACTACAAAACTATAGCTGTGCTAAAAGAATACAATATACACATCAACATTATCAAACTAAACACTCATCACGATACTCCCAGCTCACAGGCAGGCAATGGTCAGAAATCGTAAAAATTTTAAATGGACTATCTCGCCACATAGCATAATTCCTTTACAAAAATAAAAAATGAAAATAAGCAAGCTTCCAAGTAGCTCGTTTGTTAGCCAACCAAGGAAAAAATATTTAACCACGGCGCGTTAATTAATCTTATCTAAGCACAACACCTAAAGAAATGTGTCCAGAGAAAATAAACTTGTACCATTTTGGTAAGAAGAGTTGCTTGAAAAGCTAATGACGTAGGTAATGACATCAGTGGTCAACTAAAAAACAAGGCAAATGATTTTGAGCGGTTATCCTTGGCTCTGGGTAAGTCAACAAAGATTACTGATATTGTCCAGGCGTTATTGTTTATTTGAGGAGAAAATGCCTGGTCTGAAGTAACTAAAGAATTAGCCTCTGAAGGATCTAGTAGAATAGTGGAATCATTTCTGGGACGAGTACAGGTGAGAATATTTCAAAAGGCTGAGAAACAACTACAGAACAACTGAAGCAGAATCTGCTAAGATGTGTTGAAAACTGATGGTGGTAAAAATACGTGCACATAAAAAAATGTGTGCAAAGAAAAGCCTTAGCTGGGCAAATTTACAAAGCCCGTGAAACTGTAAGATGTTTAAAGCCTATGGTTATTCATTAAATTATTCATCAGCAGGTTCTCTGTGGAAAATACTTCAACCTATCAAGTGCTAGAGAACTAGGAGTATCAATAATGAAGTTCATTTTCTGTCGTGCACTTAACCATCACCAGTTTTATGAACTTTCTGTCAGAACTAGAAGCTCAATGCCTTGACTTATTTTACCATACACCAAGTTAATGGCTTAGCAGTAGTAAACTTTTATTTCATTTTTAGAGCTCAGGGCTGAGTTTAAAATTTTGTTGAACGGGAACTTCTCTCAATCACTATAAACTTGAACTTGAACGCTTAATGGTTTTGAATATTATTTTGTGCTTCAGAGTTCATAGTGTTTCTTAATAACTTGAACCTAAAATTACAATGCAGAAATGCACTTACAGGCAAAACTTACACTGTGGTGGAGTCATTTCACTGACAACATTGTTTGAATCACATGTAATGTTAAGCTGCTTTCTACACTTCCTACGATGTCAAAAGTCGAAACGAGAAGTGACTTCTTTATTCCACACAAATTTACAGTGGATATATTTTCTGAACTGAAGTTCAGGCAGTGTTTTTTAGACTTTGATGCAAAAGCAAAAGAAATTTTCATATTTTAAAACCCATTTGAGCAATGAGGAGCTTCCATCTCATTTTCAATCACAAGCGATTAATATGCAATATAATGACATGCTCAAAGGCAAATACTGAGAGAAAGCTCTAGTAGAATTCTATAAGTGCCTGCCAAGCTGTGAATATGCTCAATTAAAATTATATGATTATGGACAGATAGCGTTTGGTAATACCTATCCATGCAGAAAGACATTTAGAAAGACGAAACGCATAAAATCTCATTTCAGATCAGCATTAACAGATAAACATCAGCAATCCATTTTGATAATGGAGAACATTAATGAAACAAAACATTTTCCTCACTCTGTATCCCATTCTTCTCATCCGCAGATCTGCATTGCAAAAAGTTGTACTAAATTATTATCGTATTTTGAATTGAATCGATAAAAATTTTGCACAAATTTGTCTCCTCTCTTGACATACACATACATACATACATAATATCATTGATTTTGCATCTTGGCCCTCAAAGACTAAAATATTAAATATTTATAACTTGGCCCTTTGCAGACAAAGCAGAGATTTACACAGAGTGAGGAGAAACTCAACGGACCCCTTGCGGGGCTGGTGCACCCCGACTAAGGGGGTACCCCTCCTGACTCACTGCCAGGGCGGGGTGCGGCCACGGCGACAGGCTCAGCCTCGGCTCACGCCGGAGTCCCACATCCTCGCACGAGCTGTCCCGCGTGGCCCTGTCCCCACTCACCCCGACCAACCTCTGGCCCCCAGGGCGGGCGTGGGGCCATGAAGACGCCATGACATCAGTAGCTACGGGGACCTGCCACCGCTCCACATTGTCATTGCACAAGAACCCAACGGGGCCATGGAACCCACCCAGGCGTCCAACATCGGATGGAAGGTTCCAGAAAACGTGGTATATATACACACACACAACGGACTACCACCCAGCCATACCAAAGGATGAAGTCCCGTCATTCATGACCACGCGGATGGGACCGCAGGTCATCACGTTAAGTGACACAGGCCAGGCACAGAAAGCTAAGCGTCACGTGTTCTCACTCATACATAGAAGGTAAAAAATAAATAAAGTTGATCTTCTAGAAGCAGAAACTAGAGCAGAGGCTGCCAGAGGCTGGGAGGGAGAAGAAGAGGTCCGTCTAACGACACGAAATGCCCCGATGTGATCGGTGCACAACATAAGCAGCGAACGTCACGGTGGCCCCCACGAATGTGCTCAGTTATTAACTGTCAATTAAAAAAAAAAACCCAATAAGATGAGGGCCACTCCAGTGCCATTTTATAGACGAGGAAATCAAGCCCCTCTCCCCCTGGAGGTTAAATAACTCGCCCAGACGGCAGAGCCGGCGAGGGAAGACTCACACGGTCAGATGTCAGAGTCCGAGGGCCTCACCCCTACGCTCTGCGGCCACTGAGGGTTTTCCCGGTGGCACCAAGGGCTGGGCCCACTGCGTGTCATCAAGACTGGCCCCGCTGCCTCCCCAGCCTCCCAAGAATTAGACCTCACTCCCGCCTTGCCGTCCCAAACCCCCGGTGATGTCAGAGCTGGAATGCATATTGATAGATTTTTTTTTTTTTTTCTATTTTGAGACAGAGTCTCACTCTGTCACCCGGGCTAGAGTGCCGTGGCGTCAGCCTCACTCACAGCAACCTCCAACTCCTGGCCTTAAGCGATCCTCCTGCCTCAGCCTCCCGAGTAGCTGGGACTACAGGCATGTGCCACCATGCCCGGCTAATTTTTTCTATATATATTAGTTGGCCAATTAATTTCTTTCTATTTTTAGTAGAGACGGGGTCTCGCTCTTGCTCAGGCTGGTCTTGAACTCCTGACCTTGAGCGATTCGCCTGCCTCGGCCTCCCGAGTAGCTGTGACTACAGGCGTGAGCCACCATGCCCCGCTCATTTTTTTCTATATATTTTTAGTTGGCCAATTAATTTCTTTCTATTTTTAGTACAGACGGGGTCTTGCTCTTGCTCAGGCTGGTCTCGAACTCCTGACCTTGAGCAATCTGCCTGCCTTGGCCTCCCAGAGTGCTAGGATGACAGGCGTGATCCTAGCACCGCACCTGGCCAGATTTTACACGTGCAAACTGCCCAATATATTTTTTAAATTGTAATCATGATTATTTCATAATTATAATCATATTGTATTAATCATATTTCAATTACTATGAAATATTAATCATATTTCAATTATTATGAAATATTAATCATATTTCAATTAATCATAACTATAATCATAATTATAAATGAGCTATTTATTTTAATTATCATCATGATTACTTTTGTTAGGTACAAACTGGAGGAAGGGCTCTCTCCGTTCCATACCAGGGCACCGACAGTGGAGGGGACATTGGGACTCATCGTGACCAGCTCTGCCCCTGGCAGTGAGGCACCATCTCTGTCCTCCAAGCAGTACTGGGGACCCAGCTGTGCCCCGAAGGACTAGAACTTTCTGTTAGTTTTGCTTGGGGAAAACATTTTATTGCCGAGGATGTTTGGAAAAATCGAGATTTTCGTTGTGGTTTGTTTTTCCCTCTGCAGGTCCTGCCAGAAACGGGAAAGAAAGTGAGAGCTGGTGATTTTGAGGGCGGAATGGAAACAGAGCTGGCTGGAGAGGACAGGGTCATAGCCGCCCGCGGTCTGAGCATCACGGAGGGGACCGGGCCTCCGTCCCTCGGGGGCCGGGCGGTGCTGGGTGTCATTGAGCAGGAACTGCATGCTGCACCATTCCCAAAGCGTGTTCCGCAGAACTCTGGTTATGGGGGGGAAAATCAAAACGTGTAACGTGGAAAAGGAGTTTTTTTTTTTGCACTTGGTTTGATGTAGGTCAGTGGTTCTCGGAAAGCGGCCCCAGACCTGGTGCATGAGCGCCACCAGGGACATGGCTGCAAACGGAAGTTTCCAGCCCCTCGGAGACCAGGCTGCCCAGGTGCTAACGAGCCCGGCAGGTGGGGGTGACG
>VSMD01041671.1:0-14002 GCA_008750895.1 Mirza zaza
GGCAGCAGCACCCCCTCAGTGGCGCCCCCAGAGCCGACGCACTGCACGCTGGGCTCTGGCTTGCCATCGACCTCACAGGAAAACAGTCGACCGGTTCCTTCCACCCACGTCCAGTTGCTGGGGCAGCTCGGCTCCTCAAAACTGGGGCCATCTGGGGAGCAGGATTGGAGCAGTTCACGCAAGGGACAGGAAGTCCAGCCAGGGTTGTCCCGACAGACGTTGTGCCGCCACTACTCACATTCCACCGTGACAACCACATTTTTGGCGGCAGAGCCTCGAGCATTGGTGGCTTCACAGCGGTAAGTGCCCGCGTGCTCCCGGGCCACACGCAGCAGCCCCTCCATGACGGTCCCCGCCTCCCCGGAGCGCACGCAGCTCACGCTGGGCGGCGGGACCCCGTGCGCCACACACACCAGCGCCGCCTCTGTTCCCTCCAGCCAAGTAACGCGCTCGGGGCAGCCCACGCTGTCCAGCGCCGGCGCGTCTGGAGAGTGGAAAGTGTGCTGTTAGCTTTGGGGTTTGGGGGCAAGTCTAATGTCCCTAGACCCACTTTCGTGTCCCAGGACTGCTACGAAGGGTTGGGAAGGCTTTGGTCTATACAGGGGCGCCGATCCCAGGGGCTGTGGCGCTACTGTAGTCATGTATCTGTTTTGGGGATCCATGAGCCCCGAAAGCCCTTCCTCAGTTCTCAGCCTAAGAATTGTTAGACTTCCTGGACCGCCCACCTTTCTAAGACTCTGCCGAAGCGCCACGCCCCAGCCTAAGGACACACCCATTCTTTCCTCTCCTTCCTTCGCCAAGATCGGTTCCCAACCCAGTAACCAGCCCCTTCCCTTTCCCAAAATCCCGCCCAAAGGCACGTCTCATACCCTAGGCCAGCCACTCCCAGACCCTCAACTAGACAAAGACGGTCCCTGCACACCCCCGCTCACATTCCACCGTCAGCATCACGTCCTTGACCGCCTGGCCCTGGACGTTGGCCGCTGTGCAGCGGTAAACGCCGGCGAGCGCGCGAGTGACAGGACCCAGCAGCCCCAACGCCAGCACGGCGCCGCCGTCTCTCCGCACGCAGTGCACCGAGGGCGCTGGGTTTCCGCGGGCCTCGCAGCGCAGCGTCTGTTCTGGGCCCTCGGGCCACGTCCAGCTCCTGGGACAGTCCGAATCATCCAGCCGAGGGGCGTCTGCGGGCAGGGGCGTGGGATACAGAGGCGCTAGACGTGGACGGTGAGGAATGGCCCTGCCTCGACGACACGGCCAGGGACCGTGCAGGTCCCTGGAGGTCACCAGGAGCGGGGCGAGGGGCTAACACCGACTCACATAGGACGCGAAGCTCAGCGCTCCTGTTCTTGCTCAGGGTCTCGCCGTCCACCTCGAGCGTGGCGGCGCACAAGAATCCGCGCCTGTCGTCGTCGTCGGTGGCATTTAGCTGTAGCTGGGCAGGCTGCCCCGGGACCGCGGCTGGAATTCCCTCCAGTGTGACCAGGGCTTGGGCTCCGGCTGCGCAGGTTACTGTCACCATCTTCCCCTCGGGGACGCTGGTCTCGCTCAGGGTCAGGAGGGGCGCGGGGAAGCCTGGAGGCGGAACACCGGCTGGGGGCCGCTGACCACGCCCCTCCCGACGGCCAAGGCCCGCCCCTTATTTGCCCCAACCGGGAACATCACGCCCCGCCTCTCGGGCTCCGCCTCTCCAGCTGCTCGGTCTCTGTGCTCCGTCTGCCCCGCCCCTTTGGGGCTCTCGGGCCACGCCTGCTCCCCTGAGTCCCCGCCCACTCTTCGCCCCGCCTTCGCGGTCCTCTGGCCCCACCCCGAGCCGCAGTTGTCTCCACCCCCTCCCCCACGCCCCCACCTCCTTACTGTAAATGGTCAGGTTCTCCCGGGTCTCGCGGCTTTCGCCCCCGAGGGTCACACTGCAGACCAGCTGCTTGGCACCCTCCTGCTCGGCGCTAGCCGTGGCTGTGGCTGTGGCCATGAGTGCGTCTCCCTCCAGGGTGACGTCGGGACTCAGCCTCTGGTCCCCCAGCGCGAGGTATACCCTGGCCTCCGAGGCCGGAAACAGTCCGTCCAGGGCGCAGGTCACCGGCTTTTCAGAACCTACTTCCAAGAGCCGGGGAGCAGCGAGGCGCGGGGGGTCCGGGGACAGGGCTAGGGGGTCGAAGCACCGAGCTTGAGCGAAGTTCTGTGCTGAGCGCTCAATAGGTACTAAGCGCTTTATATGCACTATTGTGCGGTATTATCACCCTCAAGGCTCAGAGAGGGAAACCGTCGGAGCGTGTTGAAGGATTAGCGTTCAGATGTACCTGTCTCAAGACTTTTTAAAAACCCGCCCGACTCCACTTGGTCCCCATGCCCACCCCACGCCTACTCACAAAAGGTTCGGAGCTCTCTGGGGGCCGAGCTGTTTTCAAACAGTCCCAGGCCGTGTGGCCGCAGATCCAGCTCCGCGCGGCACGAGAAGTTGGCCCCGTGGTCCTCCCTCCGAGCCAGCACGGTGGCTGTGAGCACCGCGCCCCGCGCTCGGGGCGGCTCGCCCGCGAAGCTGCGGCGGATCAGCTCTTGGGTGCCCCGCAGCAAGGTCAGCGTGAGGCTCCCACGGGGCCCGGCGCCGGGGACCCTGCAGCTCAGGGTGAAGTTCTCGCCCACGGGCTGCCACGCAGGCAGTGGCACCAGCTCTACGCGGTCTGGCCGCTCTGCAAGGGAGGAACCGCGGCTCTTGGGGCGCCGAGGCTTGGGGGGACTTGGCGTGGAACTCTGGGAAGCCTGGTCCCGGACCGAGGGCTTAGAGATCCAGAGGGTGGGGCTGAGGGGAGGACCCCGGGGCGCAAGGGGCGGGGCCTGGGAGGGAGGGAAAGTGCAGTGCGCGCGGCCGCCCGGAACTCACGGAAAGTGCGAATGAGCCCACGCGCCTGTAGTGTGCGCCGCGCGCAGCGGAAGAAGCAGACGGGCTGGGTCTCCGGCTCGCGGATGTCCACCAGCTGCCGCGCCAGCCAGCGCAAACCCCTCTGGGTCCCGTTTCGGCGCAGCGAGGTCTCCAGGCCGCCGCGTTCCGGCCGAGGGCAGTTCGTGCTGCAGTTCAGCCACAGCGAGCCCCCGCGCTCCACGAGCGCCACGCGGGGCTGCAGGTCCGCCCAGAAGGGCTCCTGCGCGACCGCTGCCCAGGGAAACGCGGGCTCAGCCTGGGGGGCCAACCCCCTGAGGTCTCAGCGCCCCTACGCCGAGTCAGGGGTTCCCGGGGAACAAGCAGAGGCCGCAGCCAGGAAAGAACCCAGGAGTCCCGCGTCCTGCCCAGGCCTCGGGTTTGGAGGCGCGCGCTCCCAGAGTCTAAACCTCGAGGGTGTCTCTGGGACGTGGCAGCAGAGAGCCCTGGTCTCCAAGGCGCCGATGAAGCGGTGGGAAGGCACGAGGGAAGGGGGGAGACGAGAGGAAAGATGGGGTCTTCGGCGCGCACAGCAATGCCGGGAGAAGGGGACCCCGGGTGGGGGAGGGGGAACCACCGGGTTCTCGGGTCTGGCACGTTGCGGGGAGAGGAGGAGAGTGAGGGGGGGGGAGGGCAAAGGAGAATTGAAACTGGGTGAAGGATAGAAGGACCCTGAACCTGCGTGGGGAACACGGAAAGAGGACGAGGGCTGGGCTGGAGGAAGGGACCGCGGGAACAGCCGAGGTTGCCGGTTGCCAGGGCTCCCGGCGGAGCGGGAGCAGCGCCTCTGAGTCACGGTAGTTGGAGGGATGGAGTCTTCGCGGACCGCGAGTGGGGAAGACGCCAGTCCGTGGACCGTGGTGCACAGCAGAGCGGGAGGAGGTGCCCGGGGAGGGGACACGAGAGCCACGGGGTCTCCAGGGCGCAGGGTTGGGCGCGGAAGAGCGCCCAGGGTCTCCAGGGGGTAGGGGCGAGCGAGGAGTCAGGAAGCTGGGTCTCGGCGTGTGTTGGGGGCGCGGGGGAGAGGGAAGGGGACCCGGCTCGAGGTGGGGACGGAGCGTGGGAGCGAGGCGAGGGCGGAGCCGGGAGGGGCACAGGGCCGCTGCCCGCGTCCGGCGACTCCGCCCCCGCCCTGTCCATCCCGAGCCGGGCGGGCTCTTACCTGAGAGGCCGAGGAGCCCCAGGCCCAGGGCAGCCCAGAGGCCGAGGAGCGCCCGGCGCAGCCCTGGCGAAGGCCCTGGCATCGCCGCCGCGGGGGAAGCGCAGGAGGCGAGGGGAGCGCGAGCGAGGAGCTGGGCTAGAGGACGGCGCGGCGCGGCGCCGCGGGTGGGGTGTGGGGGAGGCAGAGTTGCGCTCGGGGATTGGTTTAACGTTGGTAACTTGGTTTCCAAGGAGGGGGCGGCGGCAGAGGCGGCGGGGGGGCGGCAGGCGAGCGTGCGCTGAGCTCCTGGCCTTGGCGAAGGCAGGCAGGCTGGCAGGAGCGAGCGACCCCCAGGGTCTACGCGGCGGCCGGCCTGATCGCCCGGAGCCTTCTGGGGGCGACCACGCTCTCCCGCGTCATCCTCAGCGGCGACTCGGAGGTCGGGGGATGCTGGGCTGCCCTTCCCAAACCCCCTCCCCAGCCCGGGTTTGGATGCTATGATAATGAGCTGGATTCCGAGCTCCGCCCCCGTCGCTAGCTCCTCCTACCAGCGCCCCTTAGGGCAGGGATTGATTTGGGGCTTGGAGAGGTTTGGGAAGCACAGGATGGAGAAAGGACAGTTCTAGCGGAGAGCGTGAGCATGCCACCCTCACTGAGATGCTTCTCCTTTTGACCCCGCGGAGCCACACCCCGAATCCGCCTCCCGCTCACCCAGCACGCGACGGAGGGGGCGGGACGAAGGTGCCAGCGAGTTGGGGACACGAGTGCGTGCGCGCAGCGTTCGCGGGCGTCCAAATCAGAATCGGCTCAGCTCCGGGTCTGTATTTACCCAGCGTGCAGCGGGCACGTGTCTACTCGGCGTGTGTGAGCGCGAATCCGCCTTCCGCGCCGGCGGGCGGGGCCCTGGATCGCGCCGGCTCTGCTAGGCACCCAGTATGGGCCTGGATTCTGCCTCCGTGCCAGACCGAAAGACCGCCTGTGACACTTTCAACCCCGCATCCTGGCCCCCAGGCTGTGACACCCGCCGCACCCGCCCACCTGGTCCGGTAACTACAAGGACATTGCCAGGACGCAAGTCTGTGGCATTCCGTGTGGACCATCTGATTACCCCTTCCCGCTGTCACTATATGGACACCTCGTCTGCGAATCCATGTCCCTCTATATGTCCATGTGACCCCCGTGTGTGGTCTGACCCCCGGCGTTAATGGTGAGCTCTGGCTACCCGCACGGTTGGGTTGATCTCCGGGGAAGCACCAGGTCTAACCTGGAGGTGGGGTTAGGCCGGGAAACTTAGCATCCAATCAGAGCTGCTGCGTGGTAGCGGCAGAGCCAATCAGGAAAAGCCATACCATAAACCCGCCCCCTCCCCCGCCCCGCCCCTGGTCCTCCCGGGTCCTTGCTTAGCCGGTCCGCACCGCCTGAATAATGCCAGCAGGAGAGGTTTTCCCTACACCGTCTGGGAGTGCAGGACTGGGCATCCCGCACCCCACATGGGACCTGAGTGAGAAAACCTCAGGTGCCCTCAGGGAGACGAGGAACTTGGAGAAAGTGACTTCGGCGGGGCCTAAAAAGGAGACACTTCCCCCCAGGAGATGCAGAATGGGGACCCTGAGGCCTCGAGACAAAGGCTGGCTGAGGAAGGCTTTATTGATCCGGGAGGGTTCCCCACATTGTTCCAGATTCTTCTTTTCCCCTGCTCAGCCGGCATAGAACTCCCCCTCTACGCCCGAGACCGCATCGCTAGGCACCTGCGCAGGTAGGCAGCCCCCACGGCGACAAGGATGACCACAAGGACTGCGATGGAAGTGAAGGCCAAGGCTTTGGACTCGGGGCTCCAAGCTGGGAGCAGGAGGCGACAATTAGGGACGGAGCACGTGGAGGTCTGGTGACTCGCGTGGAGCTCACGCTCGGTCTGTCTGCGTCCCCTCCTGGGGTCATAACCCTGTCTCCCCGCCCCCCCTTCCCCCCACCAGGTCCCCAAGTCCCGAGGATTGCAAGGGGCCTCACCGAGCGTCAGCGTAATGGGTGCTGAGCTGCTGCCGACCACCAGGCCGTCGAGACTGAGGCACGCGAGGCAGGTCACGGGCTGCCCGAAGTCGCGGAGTCCGGCGGGAAACGCGTGGGTCAGCGTCACATTGGCCGGATCCTGGCCAGTGAAGCGCTCCAGGCTTTCAGAATAGATGACCCGGCCGCCGCGCCTCAGGGTCACCACCAAGAAGCCCACGGGGAACACGCGCGTCACGTGACAGCGCAGCGTGTACATGCCACCCTCTAGGACCGGAGGCTCCAGCACGACGCTGTGCGGTGCTTCTGCGGCAAGAGGGAGCCCCTGAGCAAGGTCCTCGGGCGCCCCCTAGACCGACTGTCAACTACGCCCCGCTCCTCGGACCCCTCGCCCTCCCCCAGCCGGGCCGGGCCCTGTCCCTCACTGTAGGTGGCGATCCTGGCGGTGGCCCCGCGCGTTTCTCCTGCGCAGGTGACGAAGCAGCGCACGTCGGAGCTCCAGGCCCTCACGTCGAGCAGCTGGTAAGATACCCAACCTGGGCCGCGGAGCGTCCGGCCCCGCCGCAGCTGGGTGTGGAGGCTGGAGTTGGGCGGCAGCGGGCAGCTGTGGCTGCAGTTGAGCCACACCGAGACCCCCGGCCGCACGGCCACCGACCGCGGGCTCATGCGCACCCAGAATGACGCCGAGGTCCCCGACGGCGCGGGAGGGCTTTCCCGGGGACCTTGTGCCCGCCTAGCCCGGCGCCCCGGTACGGTCCCGCTT
Organism: Mirza zaza; assembly: GCA_008750895.1. NCBI lineage: Eukaryota > Metazoa > Chordata > Mammalia > Primates > Cheirogaleidae > Mirza > Mirza zaza. Next base: position 6,823 of record VSMD01041671.1, read on the forward strand.
CCCCAGTACGCGGCCGCTGACAAAAGCAGCAGCGACACGGGGAACACAGACCCCATGGCAAGGAGCCCGGACTGAGGGGCCCCACGCCAGAGAGCCGGAGCTGGCTCCGGAGATAAGAAGGCCCCCAGCGCCGCCTCCTCCACCCCGCCCCGAGAGAGAAGGGAGGCCCCCGAGGGCCCCGGAGCTTTGCAAACAATACTCCCTCCCGTTGGCTCCACAGTGGGATTCCAGGCCCCGCTGTGAGCCAAAGAGCATGGCCCTTTTCTGGAGAGGAGACTTCAGTTTTCACTAGAGTCCCAAAAGGTCACAAAAAGCCCTAGATTTGGACCAGAGCCTCAGCGTTTGGCCTTGAACCCACATCCTTTCCTTGAGGGAGGAAGTGGGAGGACAGGGTTGCTGCACAGCCGTTTAGAAAGGGCTCCAGCTGGACGTGACACCTCCCCTCCATCCACGCAAGTCAGAGGGGGATGACAAAGCTTTATTAGCACAGATGAGAGGCTCCCAGGGGTGGCAGGGGGCGGTCCTCCAGGGCCTCAGCCCCTCCCCGCACTGCTTGCAGGGCCCAGGAATTTGGAGCTGCAGAACATTCTGGTTCCACTGAGACCAAAACAGGCTGGACAAGGAGACACATGGTTGGGCACAGTTTCATGGCAGTCCTTGATTCAGCTGCCAAGGCACCCATGTGTCTTCCCGACAGACTCAGATCACCCATGTTTGGGCATGGCCATTGTGAACACTGGCAGAGACACATGTAGGTGGGGAGGTGACCAACAAAGGTCAGTGCCAGTGCTGGGGGGTGGCAGGGTGGGTAAGGACTCATTGGGTGGTCCCTGAGCATGTGACCATTGCTAGTCCAGATAGCGTCTTTGTGCCAGATAGAAAAATCACCCTTCTGGGGGAAAGCAGCTTGGCCAATGAAGTGTGAAATTGATCTTTTTGTGCAGTGCACAGCCTGTACAACTGTCCCTGGTGACCCTGAATGAGATTAGACTGGGAGCTCCATGAAGGCAGGAACCTATATTCATCTCGTTCACCATCTTAGCCTACACAAAAGGCACTCAATAAATAGCTGGTAAAATCACACATGAATAAATACGTCATTATGGACAGTTGAGGACAGTCAGTAGACAGCAGCGCCAGAGCAGGCATCTGTCAGAGGAAATATGGGCATTTGTGTTTCAATGCTGTGCGTGTCTGCGCAGGGCCACTTCTTCCTTGGGGCTATGGGGCCTCGGTGCACACAGCAGGCAGCGAGTTTCAGTGTTTCCCGGCTATGTGTCCCCACGTTGGGGGGGTGTGTCTCTTATCACTCCCACTGTGGCCGGGTTAGACTTTGATATTCCTCACAATCGTGCCTTGAGTCCTGCCCCCTCCTCTTGGCTCGGTCCTGTGGCTACAGGCCAGGTATGAGGGCTCAAGGTGCCATGACCCCAAACGCCGAGGCTGCTGTCCTGCCCTCCGGCGCTGGAGCGGTGGATGTAGCCCAACGGCATCTGTCCACCGCTCTGTTCACCACGTGGGGGCTGAGGTGGAGGCCCTGTCCTGGGACGGGCTCAGGGCGGTGTGGCTTGTGCGTTCAGTTTCATGGTGGTCGCCTTCTGAGCCTCTTGTAGCTTGTATTTCTTGATCTTCCGCTGGCGGTTATAGAGGTAAGCCGCGGTCCCCGCAATGCTCAGGATGGCTAAGATTGTCACCACCACGATGGCCACTATATTCTGGTAGTCTGAGTCTGTCGGGAAGACACAAGGGGTGGTGAGGACAGAGCCAGGCTCGCTGCCCCGCCCCACCCAGCCCGCACACCGGCACACTCACAGAGCACGGTCACCGACACCTCCCGGGTGAGCTGCCCACGGCTGCTGACCGCCCGGCAGACGTAGGTGCCCGACAGACTCCGCGTGACATAGCTCAGGTTCCCGATGGGCAGCGAAGCCCCATCCTTTTCCCGGGAACAGCTCAGGTGGGGGGACGGGTTCCCCCGCGCCTGGCATCTCAGGGTCTGCTTGGTGCCTTCTTCCCACGTCCAGTTTCGCGGGCAGTCCCTCTCGTCCAGCCAGGGGCCGTCTGGAGAGACACGACAAGATGGCGGATTGAGGTCAGGGACCAGGACACCCCTCTCCATTTAGGACTGAAGGACTTAGGTAGGAATCCGGGGAGGGGGCTCCCTAAGGAACAGGGCTCGAAGGGCAAAAGCTTATGGGACTTCAGGGCCTCGGAGGACAGGGGTCATTGTCCTGCAGGACAGGGGTCATTGTCCTGCAGCCCCACTCACACAGGACGCGGAGCTCCCGGGTCCGGTTCTTCTGTAGCACCTGCCCGGCCACCTCCAGGGCCGCGGAGCAGGAGAAGCTGCGCCCGTCGTCCTCAGCGCTGGCGTTCAGCAAGAATTGGGCCCGCGGGCCTGGTGGCCCCGCTGGAGCCCCACTGAGCGTCACCACGGCTTCAGCTTGGGCCTGGCACTCCACGATCACCTCCGTCCCTTCCGAAGCCTCCGGCTCGCTCAGAGTCAGGTTGGGCGCCGGGAAGCCTGGGGGCGGGGCATGCAGTGAGCCCCGCCCCGGGAAGCCCCGCCCCCTGGGAAGCCCCGCCTCTGCCCCTTCTTACTGTAGATGGTCACGTTCTGGCGAGTCTCCCGGCTCCGGTCGCCCAGCGTCACCGCGCACGTGAGCTGCTGGGAGCCCTCCTCCCCCGCCTTCGCCCAGAGCAGGGCCCGGGCCGAGAGGGAGTCGCCGTGGGACGCGATCACGGGGTCCAGCCTCCGGTCCCCCAGTGCCAGGTGAACCTGGGCCTCTGAGACTGGGAACAGCCGGTCCAGAGAGCAGGCCGCGGCCCGCCACGCGCCCGTCTCCAGGACCCGGGGCGCGTCAAGGCGCGGGCCAGTCGGCGGCAGCGCTGGGGAGAGGAGGCGGTGTGAGCACACGGGGCGGACGTCCTGGAGCCCTTTCCCGGGGCATCCTCCTCCCGGGAGACTCGGCCAGCCCCGTCCCGATTCACAGGCACCCCTTAGCTGGAGTCACGGCCTTCTCAGAAGCCTCTGCCGCCGTGGGCACCCCGCCCTCGCCCTGCCGGCCCCAGTGCCTCACCGAAGGTTCGGAGCTGACGAGGGGCTGAGGTGTTCTCGAACAGTTCCAGTCCTAGAGGCCGCAGATCCAGTTCCGTGCGGCAGGAGAAATTGACCCCGTGGTCGCGTCTGGCCACCAGCACTGTGGCCGTGACCGCGGCGGGCTCCCCCGCCACCGGCTGCCGGTTCAGCTCCTCCTCCCCACGGAGAAACACCACGGTGAGGCGGGCCCGGGGCGCCCCGCCGGCCACCTGGCAGTGCAGGGTGAGGTTCTCTCCAACAGGCTGCCAGGGGGGCAGCGGCGCCAGCTCCACCTGATCCGGGCGCCCTGCAGGGAAACGGGCGTGTCCCGGTGAGCTGGACCGCACTGCCGGCCTCAGACAGGTCACACCTGCCGGGAAGCTCTATGACTTCACCGTGGCCCCCAAGCACGCCCTTCCACCTAGGCAGACAGGAATGTCAAGAGCTTTGGGGAAACTGATGAGAAAGTTCCAAGTGTTTGTGACCGGGACCAAAAAATTCATTATTCATGGCAGCAGTTTCTTGCTTTCTTTTTTTTTTTTGAGACAGAGTCTCACTTTGTTGCCCAGGCTAGAGTGAGTGCTGTGGCGTCAGCCTAGCTCACAGCAACCTCAGACTCCTGGGCTCAAGTAATCCTCCTGCCTCAGCCTCCCAAGTAGCTGGGACTACAGGCATGCGCCACCATGCCCGGCTCATTTTTTCTATATATATTAGTTGGCCAATTAATTTCTTTCTATTTATAGTAGAGATGGGGTCTCGCTCTTGCTCAGGCTGGTCTCGAACTCCTGCCCTCGAGCAATCCGCCCGCCTCGGCCTCCCAGAGTGCTAGGATGACAGGCGTGAGCCACCACACCCGGCCCCTCTTGCTTTCTTTTTCTTTTTTTCCTTTGTTCCTCTCTCCCTTTCCCTCCCTCCCTTTCTTTCTTTTTGCTTTGTTTTGTTTTCAGAGACAGGGTCTCACTCTGCTCTGCTGCCCAGGCTGGAGTGCAGTGGCCGGATCATAGCTCACTTGCAGCCTTGAACTCCTGGGCTCAAGCGATCCTCCTGCCTCAGCCTCCCAAAGTGCAGGGACTACAGGCCTGAGCCACCATGTCTGGCTTACAACAGCATCTTAGAGCGGAAAGTGGAAAAGAACTTCAACGTCTGTCATCAGGAGTCCGGTCAAATAAATATAATAAATTTCGGCAGCCCAGTCCACTAGACATTGTTTTAAAAAGACCCTTCTTGGCCAGGTGTGGTGGCTCACACCTGTAATCCCAGTGCTCTGAGAGGCCGAGGGAAGATCACTTGAGCTCAGGAGTTCAAGGCCAGCCTGAGCAATAGCAAAACCCCTTCTCTACTAAAAATAGAAAAATCAACTGGGCGTTGTGGCCATCGTGGTACATGCCTGTAGTCCCAGGTAACCCAGGAGGCTGAGGCAGAAGGATTGATCGATTGAGCCCAGGAGTTTGAGGTTACGGTGAGCTATGATCGTGCCACTGCACTCCAGCCTGGACAACAGAGCAAGACTCTATCTCTAAATAAAATAAGATAAAATAAAAAAATTAAAATGGCACTTTTAGAGGTAGGACTATTATTAATCCACTTCACAGGTTGAATCACTATAAATGGACAGGAGGTTTCTTTTTTAGGGTGATGGAAATGTTTCAAAATTAGATTGTGGTCATAGTTGCACAATTCTATAAATATGCTAAAAAAATCACTGAATGGTATACTTAAAAAGGACAAATTTTACAGCAGACAAATCATATCTCAAGAAAACGAGACTTGTGGGGGGAGGGGGGAAGGGCATTTATTGAAACCTTAAAATTTGTACCCCCATAATATGCTGAAATAAAAAAAAAAGAAAACTATTGGCCGGGCATAGTGGCTCATGCCTGTAATCCCAGCAATCTGGGAGGCTGAGGCAGGAGGATTGCTTGAGGCCAGGAGTTTGAGGTTGCTGTGAGCTATGATGTCACCACTGCACTGTAGCCCTGGGGATGGGAGACTTTGTCTCAAAAAAAAAAAAAAAAAAAAAAGCTGTTAAAAAGCATAATAAGGTCAAGAAAACCCTAAGGCTTCAGTTCTTGCCTCTAACCACCTGCTATAAACTTTAAGGTGCAGAACTTGAGGTGTTGCCAAACCCCAAAGGAAACTTAGTAACTGCCTGAGCCCAGCTCCCCACCTTGAGGGCCAGGAACTGGGGGCAGGGAGTCCGTCCTGCCCCTACCTGTCCTTGACTCTAATATAAAGCCCCTTACGTAATTCTGGTCATTCTGCTCTTCAAATATTTGTGTACTTCTCTCTTAGATACAGTTAGTCTCCACAACATGGGCAGCGTGGATAAGGCCTGCAGCCAACGGCTCTCTGGTTTCCTGTAAGTCCAGCCTTCTGCCACCGAATGCCTGTCTTTACGAACTCCTACGCATCCTTCAAAGCCCAACTAGTGGTCACCTCCTCAGGGAATTATATCTTTAACCTTGCTGGAGAAGGCTCAGCTATCCAGGGGTGGGGCAAGACCAAGCTAGAGTCAGTGTCTCCTAGGTGACCCTTAGGCCCTCACCTTTCACCCCGTTGCTACTGTGTGGGGCACCCACGGTCACAGAGCGAGAAACGTGGCGGAGCCGGGCCTCGGAGCTGGAGCGCTGAGCAGAGATGCAGACAGTCCTTCAAAGAGGTTTTCCCCCCCCTGGGGTTTCAGAGGCCACTGGGAATGTTTGGGGACTCCCTCACTTGGGAGGGCCGTGGCCAGCTACTGCTCAAACATCCTCCAGATCAGAAACAAAGCTGGTATTTGCCCAAGGCTGCCTTTGCCCCGGCATCGTGACGGTCAGTCGTCCTTTCTGCCTCACCGAATCGTTACACCCCTCGGAGGACATTGCACGTGACAGCAGAGGAGAGCAAGAAGCCATGTCCCCAGGTCACCCAGCTAGGAAGGGGCATGCTGGGACTTGGAACCCACGGCTAATTCCAAAGCCACTTGGCCAGTTCGCTTCCGTTTTTCTTTCTCGTTTTTTTCTTTTGTTTCATTTTCCTTTGGATTGTATTTATTTAATTTTTTTTTTTTTTTTTTTTTGCCTTGGCAACTCATTCTCACCGTTCAAAATCCTCAGGTAGGAAAGGGCGCAAGAGAGAGAATTCCGCCCTCCCTGGAGCCTCTCTCCTCCCAGCCAATTAATAATGTCATTTCTCGAATGTCCTTTTAAGGCTCTCTTATGCATAAATACACCCTCTCCCTCCTTCACCCCTGCCGCTCCCTAACTTGAGAGTGGCATGCCACACATATTCGGCATAACTTTCTTTCTTTGCAACTTTATCGTACACCTTGGAGCTCACTCGTTCCTTTGCACAGTTGCATACTAGTCCTTGGTACGGCCAAACCTCGGTTTCTCTCCCTGGCCCTCCACATGTGAGAAGTTTGCAAACGTTTGCCCTTCGGACAAAGCTGTAGTGGGCCCAGGAGTTCAAGGCTGAACTTGAGCCCAGGAGTTCAAGGTTGCGGTGAGCTCTGATCGTGCCACCGCCCTCGTGATCAGGCGACAGAGCAAGACCCTCTCTCCAAAACACAAAACCAAACCAAACACAGCTGCAGCGAATAACCCCAGGCCCCCACCTGTTCCCTCACGGGCAGGGCCACGTGTAGCACGGTCCTAGGACTGCCCAAGTCCCCTCGGCCTGGCCAAGACCGCTGCCATCGATTCTTTAGATCATTGTCAATATGCAAAAAAAAAAAAAAAAAATGCCATCTCAGGGCTAGTTTTAATTTGCATGTATTTTTTAAAAATAAAGATGAGGGGCCGGGCGCGGTGGCTCAAGCCTGTAATCCTAGCTCTCTGGGAGGCCGAGGTGGGCGGATCGTTTGAGCTCAGGAGTTCGAGACCAGCCTGAGCAAGAGCGAGACCCCATCTCTACTATAAATAGAAAGAAATTAATTGGCCAACTAATATACATAGAAAAAATTAGCCGGGCATGGTGGCGCATGCCTGTAGTCCCAGCTACTCGGGAGGCTGAGGCAGCAGGATTGCTTGAGCCCAGGAGTTTGAGGTTGCTGTGAGCTAGGCTGACGCCACGGCACTCACTCTAGCCTGGGCAATAAAGTGAGACTCTGTCTCAAAAAAA
>VSMD01041679.1:0-21404 GCA_008750895.1 Mirza zaza
TTTTTTTTTTTTTTTTTAGATTTCATTTTATTGATTACTCCAGGAAAATGCCTAAATGGCTTTATTCTGTAGAAGAGGAATCACATGCCTAGAACTTTAATGCAGGAGATAAGCGAGATTGATCCCTCAAAATATTCATATCAAACATGGCTTATTAGAAACACCTTCAATCTAAACAAACAGGCTCAGGAAAAAGAGAAATTATGCAGAAAGATTATTACTGTTATAGGAGCATGACATTTTCTTTTCATTATGGAATATGTACTCATAAAATGAGCTGGAAGAGGAAAGTACCTCCACAAAGTTTTAAATGTTGCCTTTCAGATTTTTAATGTTGAAATGTTTTATTTAACGTCCATGATCATAGAATTATAGGATTTTTAAAAATTAAGTTTTAATTTTACCAAGATGAAAGTTCTGGGAACTAAAGGTGCTATTTCTCCAGATAAATCACACCTGGTCATTTCACAATTAATTGGGCCATTATGGGGAATGATTTAGAGCTCTTCCGTCAAAACCCATCTTTCATTTGTAATTGGAATATAATTTCATTAACATTGTGTGTGGCTGGAGGAAGTTTTTTTTTGGGGGGGTGGCTTTACTCTGTTTAAAGAAGTGGGTTCCTTAGACAGGCATAATGACTCACACCTGTAATCCTAGCACTCTTGGAGGCCAAGGTGGGAGGATCACTTGAGGTCAGGAGTTCAAGACCATTCTGAGCAAGAGTGAGAGCCCCCTCTCTACTAAAAATAGAAAAAATAAGCCAGGAGTGGTGGTGCACACTTTTAGTCCCATCTACTCAAGCGTATGAGACATGAGGATCACTTGAGCCCAGGAGTTTGAGGTTGCCGTGAGCTAGGCTGGCGCCACAGCACTCTAGCCCGGGCAACAGAGCGAGACTCTGTCTCAGAAAAAAAGAAGTGGGTTCCCAAATCATCATAAGCACTTTCTAAGTTGCTGCCAATTAAATTCACGTGTGTTCCCCGCCTTCCTAGAGTTGCTCACCCAAAGTCGGATTCAGGGCCACTGCGAGGATGTCTTTTCTTCAAGGGATCCCTTCTGTAGGACCCACTCGGTCCTGGCCACCCCCCCACTCCCACCCGACACCCTCGTGCCCTTCCAGGCACACTGGCTCACAGCAACACAGCGCACACACCCATCGATGCCTGCCCTGGCAGCTGCGGGACAGAGCCACAGAGCAGGTCTCCTTTCTCACCTTTACTTGGGATGGGTCCCTCACTCTGCATCGGGAATGTGGGCGCCGCACGCTGCCTTTGCCGTACTGATGGACACTTCCTTTCAGATGCCATGGTCCTCCCTACAGTGACCTTTCTCCACGCGACCTGCTTCTGCACCCCGTGCCCGCGCCCCGGCTGTCACTAGGCTCCTTCCTGCCTGCCCTGGGGAGCAGCACTCCTGGCCACGCTCGGCCTCGCTCCCCGCGTGGGAGCAGTCGGCCAAAAGCAGACGCGTCTTACGGCTGGCGTGACTGAACAAAGCAAGTGAGGCTCTGGAATGAAAACACCTGGCTTCTAATGCCAGCCTTGAACGTTGGCAGCTGATGAAACTTTTCTGCATCCTGGCGTCCTCATCTCCAAAATGCACGTACCACTTGCAATGTGCCCCCATCCGTGCCCACGCACAAGGCCACTCCGAGGCATCCAAGGCCAGCCCATGCCCTGGCTCCTGCTGGGCTTGGCAGACGAGAGCAAGAGAGGACAGTGACGTCTGTTTGTTTCCCCGGCTCCTTTGCTGGGAAGGTTCTGGGACTCCATGCGTCCCTCCACAGAAAGTGACCGTTCGCTCCTGGCAGCTGCCTTACGGGACTCTCCGTGTGAAGTCCCACAGCCTGTCCTCAGCTGAACCTCTTGGGCTGGTGGCAGCTCAGCTGGTGCTAGAGCTTACTCCGCATACACAGAGTTACAATTGTCCCCTTTGCAAAAGAGCACTGTGAACTGGGACATGCCTTTTTCTCTGTAGGGACCCTGCTGGGTAAGATAGATCTGCCCCGAAGCTTGACTTTTGTGGCTTGGTTTTGTTGTGTGTGTGTGTGTGTGTGTGTGTGTATTTATGTGTAAGTAAAATAAAGTAAGAGAACGCAGACCAAGTCCTGCTCATACGGCGCTAACGTGAACTCAGTGTGGGTTTACATGTGATACTGTCACTGGACACCCAGGAGCCTCAAAGCCGGGCAGGTGCGGCTCCTAAAAGGCCACGTTCTGTTCTGCCTCGATCCGCTCACCATCGCCACAGACTCCCTTAACGTATGTTGTCAGCAGAATCGTGTCGCCCCCTCCAAAACGTCCTTGTCCTAATCCCCAGCACTCGTGCATACAGTCTTGTGTGGCAAGGCAGAGTTGGAGTTGCAGCTGGAGTGGAGGCTGCTAGTCAGCCGACATAACGCAGGGAGGGGACCCTGGATTACCCACTGTCGTTCAGGGGTCCCTCGGTGTAGGAGAGGGAGGCGGAGGACAAGAGTTGGAGGGAAGCATGACCACCCAAGGAGGCACCGAGAGATGCGAGCTTGTTGGTTTGTACGATGGACAGAGCGGCTCACGGCCCAAGGAAGGCAGGCAGCCGCTAGCAGCCAGGAAAGGCAGGAAAACGCATTCTTCTCCCCACGGCCTCCAGAAAGGGGCGCGGCTCTGCCTCCGCATGATTGTGGTCCAGCGAGACCAGCGCCGAGTTTCTATCCCATGGAATGACGTGAGACGACGGACTTGTGCTGTTTCAACTGCTGAGCTCGTGGTGATTCCTACAGCGGCGACAGGAAACTAACACCACGCAGAAGGGGGAGAAACTACCCACGCACACTGCGCCCTCTGAAAACTTTATTTCGCCTGAATCTGTGACCATCTATGCTTAATTAGAGGTTGGTATAAATTTGAGTTTGAGCCACAAGATCGCTAAGGAATTAGAGTAAGCGTTAAAAGGCGACCACACCTTCCCAGAAAGTCCCTCCCTTCAGTCAGAGACCTTCGGTGCGGGCCTCACGTGAACACCGAGAAGCCCTGGAAATAGCTAGCGCACCTGGCTCGCGTGCTCGCTCGCCTTGGGTAAACGTTCCCGTCCGACAACAGAGGCACCGCCCTGCGGGTCCTGCGCGGGCCACTCCTCCGTCTGAGGCTGCTCAAGGTTCCCGTCCGTCTTCCTCCTCTGTTCCTAATCCATGCACAGAGCTAAGGGGCTCACCTCTGTCCTGGCTGTGCATTTCCAAATTCTATGCAGCATCTCCTGCTGGCGGGAGAAGGGGCGGAGAGTAGGATGTGAGTAAAAAGGAAGAAGGAGGCGGCTAAGGGGGAAGACAGCACTGAATCCCCGCCTCCCGCCGAGCATCCCCCCTTCCGAGACTCCCCACGTTTGGTACCATTTGGGGGTCACGCTTCGTGCCGCGTGCACTGCAAGGCTGGTCCGAAATACGGTATATTCACAAGACGGGGGTGAGGCTCTAGAGAGAGAGCGGGACAGGAAGATCGAGGATGCACTCCCCCGTGACACTCCAATGCCGCCTTCCTTATGGCCAGCCCCAGGGGCTGCCCTGCGACCTTTGTAAAGAACCCAGCCAGCAGGTCCTCTTGCGTGAGGCTCTTGGCTGCGAGCAGGCAGACTCTACTTGCACAGCCGTGGCTCTCTCTGGCTCTGCTGTGTTTACCTGAGATGCAAGGCGCATACAAGAAACGCACAGACGCCAGCAGTTGGGTCGGTTCGACACACACACACACACACAACCTTGCGGGCAGCCCGAGCACTTTCAGGAACGACTGTAAATGTAGCAGACGTGAGGGGAAAGCCTTCCGTGTAAACAGAAAGGCAACGGAGACGGCACTTTTCGAAAACACGTGGTTTAACATCATCCCCGGTGAAAATACTCACCTCTAAAGGTAGCACGGCGACGCTCTCAGCAGAGGGCACTCCGCGCTTTTGCTAAAGAATGTCTGCTTGTTTGTTTGTTTGTTTTTAGCATCTCATGGGGGTGCAAGTGTTAAGGTGACCTATATTGTCCATGCCTCCCACCCCCCTCAAGTCAGAGCCTCAAGCCTGACCATCCCCCAAACGTTGCACATCTCACTCACTGTGTTTGTATATACCCATCCCCTCCTCCCACCCTCACCCGCTCGACACCTGATAAAAGTCATTCCTAAATGTCCACTTAGGTGTTGATCCGTTAATACCAATTTGCTGGTGAGTCCGCGTGGTGCTTGTTTTTCCATTCTTGAGATAAGAATCTTTATTTTCTAAACAAACCAAAGGGCAATAAAATCTTCCATCTTGTTCGGCCCAGTTGACCCTGCTCCTGCTCTGAAGCTTGGCTCCAGTGCGGAGCTGACAAAGTGCTCAAATGCGAACCCCACCTCGTCCTCCTGGCCGGGGGTCCTCAGTGGGAGGTGCCCGCAGGCCAAGGAGGGACCCAGGAGTTCTGAGCACATCCTGACATGATTGACGCCATCCATAACTCTCGAGCCGCCAACAGCTTTCCACTGCGTGCACTGGTAAAATCCTCAAGTTAGTGATTAAACAGACTAGGTTTTGTTTTCATAACGCTGGTTAAGTCAGTTCCCTTTGCTGTCTTAAAAAACCCTACGTTTAAAGAAAACACTCAGATATTTTTACGCAGCTGGATTCGAATTGGGTGAGTGCAGGTGATATTTGGGGACCATATTTTTTTGCCTCTCCCGAGAAAAAGGAGGATAAACCTGAGGTACACCAAGATAAGTGATGCCGTTAGACAGTGCGTATTCTGAATTCTTTCAGTAGTAAGTGGCCAACACGATCCACACTAGCGTGAGCAAACAGGGAGCTCATTCCCTCACATTGAGTGAGAAGTTTAAGGTTGGTGCCAACTTTGTAGAGTCCAGGGACTCAGAATTCTCTCCGTGGATCTCTCGGCATCAGTTCTTTCATTGGGCTGATACTATTTTCCAACAATGGCAACATTCTTCTTCTTCCATGTGGCAGTGGAGGGTGACGCATGACCACAGAAAGACCCGGGTTTTCATCACCTAATCAATTTAGAAGAAAGAGACATCTCTCTCCCAGAGTCTACCTGTGAAGTTACAAGATTGCCTCTCCCAACCCACCCCCAAGGCCTGTGTATGTCCCTGCCTTAGCCACCCTGGCCAGGAAGATGGAACACAAAGCGTGATCCATCTTCCGCTGTGGGGTGGAAGAGGCGTCACTCCTCGAGGGAAGAAGGTGCCGTTTCCAGAGAGAAGACCGGGAGGGGTGCTGGGCGATGGAGAACACCAGATGTCCACTTTAGGCAGCTAGTAAACACATTATTCTGTCAACACATGCTTGTCCAATTAAAGGACAGATCACTTTTTCTCGCTGGCTCCCAAATTCTGATGGTGACAACTACCCCAGCTGGAGAAGATGTCCTTCTCCGGGAGGGAGCATTGCTACGAGAAGACAGGGTCCCATGGCGGTCGTGCCTTAGTGGATTTAGTTAGGTAGAGACAGTGGGGACATAAGATGTGGCCTGAAAAGAATCCACACAGTGGAAGTGGTTTAAATATTTTCCTTTGGAACTGATAAAATTTAAGACATTCCACCAGAGGCTATTCCGTGAGCTACTTCACGTTGCTATTCAAATGGTAACCATCATTACTGCCTTTACCGGCTGCATCAAATGCACTGTAAAATGCTCATATTATCATCTGTTAAATTATATAAGCATATACATGCACATATGAGTAAGCGAAAGGAATTCCAGATCCGCAAATATATCTATTTGTTCTTATTTGCCCTGGGAGCTCAGACAAGAGCAAAGTAATCAAACAGCCCAGGCCTGGCATTGACATGCAAATGAGTCCATGGCAAGCCCAGCTTGCTCTCTGCCTGATCTCCATGTCAATACCTGACTGTTCCCTAATTTATGTACACAGGGAAGTCAGAGCAGAGACACAGTTCTTATCACCCTTGAACACATGCTAAAAATTCCACTCCCTGCAATGAGTGTGCTCAAATGCAGCTTGGCGATACAGGCTCATGTGCTCTCCAAGTTTATTCACATGCAAGTGTATTCACCACATTCTGAAGCTATTTATATTCTTTTAAAGGAAGTCACTGCCTTAAAGATATCTCTGGAGTCAGGGTCTGCATTCAAAGGTCCAGGCCATGTATCTGGGAGAAAAAAAAAATCAATCCAGCCAATGTGATCATCAGCGACCTAGCGTTCCAAGGTGGATTCTCATTACCTCGCATTCCAATGTCCCCATTTATTCCCTTCTCGGGTGACCGATACTTGGAATTTTTGTGCAGGGTTCATATTTAGACCAGCTGTGGGGACAAATTCAGCTCCACAAATGCTGTCTGGCTGTGCCCCCTCAGGGCCTGGGGCAGTGAGAGGAGCCCCTGTGGCTGTGAAGCGCCTTCAGGCAGATGCACCTGGGGGTGAGGGGCGAGGGTCCCTGTCCGTTTGTGTTCAGCGCAGGGTCCCGGCATCTGGCAGACCCGTGCGGACTTAGGCTTCCTGTGACTCAGTCACAAAATCTGCTTTGTCTCTGAGTCGATTGTCAAACGCCCGTTAGGATGGGGAGGCTAAGGGAGAACCCGTTCTATGAAATCATTTTCAAAACCTCCTTCCTTAAAGATAAGTATGTCATAAATGAGGAAATATAAACATGCATCAGATGCAGAAGGTGGACCTGCCTCTCTCTCTGAATCCATACTAAGCGATCAGTGATCGCTGTCCGCCAGATTTCTCTGGAAATCCTCCATGATGCTCTTCCTCGTATATAACGCGCTTTTTTCTAGGTAATGAAAACATTGCAGCAGGAAGAGGATGGCGATGCTGGGATGAGCACACACCTGCAAGGGAGTCTGGATTCCCCTCTGATCTGCTGCCAGCGGGTGATCCTGGGAGACCCAGGGACCTCTGGGTCTCAATCTGCGCATCTGTGAGACTAGGAAGCTTTACATATTTTTCAATGTTTTTATCTTACATGATGCTAAGCGATTATCGCTTTCATTTAGGGACAACCAAAGTGGCAGCGAGGTCCCTGCCAGTCAGGGACGCAAAGTCACAGGGTCCCTGCCTCTCTTCTCTACACTTACCTCCCCCTGAACTTGCAGCTGCGTGCTTGAGAAAATTAAACAAAAAAAAAAAAAAAAGCAAAGCAAGGAACCAGATGTGCTGTGGGTTGGGACTGTCGGAGGGGTTAATAATACCTAAAGGCAGCTCTGGGGTGTGGCCGAGAATTGGCACTTCTGACGAGTTCCCCGGTGGCACTGCTGCTGGCCCGAGGCCCACACTTGGGACTTGGCATTGCACGTGTCTGACTCTGACACGGGCCCCCAGCCACGAAGAGTCCCTTTCCAGTCTTCTAATGTAGCTCTTTCTTTTGAAGGAGTTCTCTGAAACTAAAACCTAGGGTTCCTAACTGAAGTCGGGAGCTCATTTTTACTGATCAAAAAAGCACCGCAGCACCAGCTGATAATGTCTCAAGACCCCACAGCAGCGGGCAGGCAGCGTCCAGTCACGATGGTGTCACTCACCCCACCCCAAATCCCAGCCAGACTGAACAAAGGCAGCTTGACCCTCTGGGGACATTTCCCGGGTCCTTCCTCCCCAGTGCAGCTTCTGGGAGCAACTGTGGAGCCCGGGGGCTTCCCAAAAGCCACTTTCCCTGTGACAAAAGTGCACAGGACACATCTCCCCGCCCCGCCACCCCCACCTCCCTGGAAACACTATGCGAGTCACCACGCAAGGTTGTCCAAAAGCGCTCAGGCGAGTTCTCAGCTCGCAGGCTGGAATCACGTGTGACGTTGTTAGTGACGCTGTGTACAGAGCCCCTCCCTGGCCAGGGCCGGAGGACCTGCTTCTCGCACGCGAGTGGCATTCGCTTACCTGGCCCAGGAGATGCCCTGGGGTGTCTGTTACGGAGCATGCAATAAGCGCACACCGTGCTAGTGGCCGCGGATGGTAGCAGGACCATTTAGAAACTTGCTTTCAGCCACCACTTATACTTTCCTTGCCTCCTACAACGCAGGGTACGAGTTTCAAGGAACGCAAGGATTTTCTGAAGCTATCGTGGCGCCAGAGAGGTCCAGGAATCCCTCACCGCCGTGTCTGTGTGATCTGCCCCCCGGCCCGCTCCGTGGGGTCGGGTCTGCCCCTGGGTCCCGCGGAATCTCGGGGGAGGGAGCGGACGGGCGCCCCGTGGCAGGCAGGTGCGGGGCAGCCTCCGCCCGCAGCGCCCGCGGCTCGGACTCTGCAGACATCCCTTCTCCCCTCTTCTCCTTCTGCCTCGGCCGCCACGCAGCACCTCTGGCTTTAAAAAGTTAGACGGCTTCCCAAACGCCGGGGGGAGAACGCCTCGCCAGGCCCGACTCTGCACCCCGGCCCCCATGACGGGAAGGCAGGCCCGGACTGCCCCGTCCTGCTGGTTCCCTCTCGGCCATCCGCCGGAGCGGCTCCCGGCTCTCAGACGGTGGCGTCACGAGAGGGCTCTCAGCCCCCAAACTCTTGACGTTCCAGGTCAGAAAATTCTCTGGTGTGGGGGGTGCGTTGTGACTTGCAGGGGCACCCCCAGGTGTGGCAGCCAGAGGTGTCTCCGGACTTCTCCAAATACCCCCGAGGGGCACCGTCGCCCACGTGGGGAACCATCCACGCCGTCCTGTGGCAAACAGCACGCTGGTGTTGCACTAGTATTTTACTTGTAAAAAAGAACGGTTGTAAAAAGGACACGTGTTTGTGTGTGGTATGTATGTGCGTGTGAAGGTATGTGCCGTGGGGGTGTACATATGTATGTGTTGAAGGTGTGTGTGGTGTGGGTGTGAGTATGGTATGCTGTAGGGGGTATACGTGTGGTGTGTGGTGTGTACATGTAGTGTGTGCTTGTTTGTGTGTGGTATGTGCGTGTTGCCATGTGTGGTGTGTGTGCACATGTGTTTGTGTGTGTGCTGTATGTGTGTGTTTGTGGGGTGTGTGTGTTTGTGTGTATGTGTGTGGTGTGTGCATGTTGATGTGTGTGGTGTGTGTACACGTGTGTTTGTGTGTGTAGGGTATGTGTGTGTGTTTGTGGGGTGTGTGTGTGTTACAGGTGTCTGTGAAGGCTCGGAGGCGGCTCTGGGAGAGTCCCTTGGCCGCACCTACGCCGTGGGACTCCCGCCTTGGCCAAGGTGGCGGAGTTCCTGGACCCACCCTCTGCCCGGGGCGGGGAGGCACCGGGCGAAACCGCGCAGGGCGGTTTGCAGGCTCCACGCCCAGGCTGCCTGCCGGGACCCCTGCGAGAGGGCCAGTGAGCGGACGGCGCCCCTGCATCCCCGCTCCCCGCACCCAGGGAGTCCAGCGCCTCCAGAGCTGGAGGGGCCCGGGGCTCCCGGGGGTGCTCCTGCCCGGGCACCTGGAGCGGCACAGCCGCCGTGCTCGTGAGGGACACAAATCGCTCCTCCCGTCCACCCAGGGCAGGAGGCGACAGTGCGCCATGGCACGTGAGATGCTGTGCTAGGGCCAGGAAGAAAAAGCCCTAACCCCTCGCCTGCATTTGCCACACAACTACACATTTACTCGGAGTGCGCTGGAACCTGCAACAATTTCCTGCTTCACAGAAAATATTTCCTCTCTAGAAGAGCTGTTCTCTATTTGTACGCTTTTCCCCTGTGATTTTGGGGAAAAGTAATTGACTTTCTGTTAATAAATATACTTTTCCTTGCTGAAAATGATGGTAAATTCAATCTGGGTGCAATCATTCACATTTGTTATTTTTTTGTGTGCTGTGGAAACGGGCGGCTTTGCATTGTAAGCCGCCCCCACCCGTCCACCACCCAGGAAGAGGGAAAGGTTCCCAGCCTCACAGAGACAGAAGGGGAGGGATTTGCCACCTCCTCGCCAAATCTCAGTTTCCCTTCCTTTGAAACAGAGATAATACAGTATTATTTTCCTCCCAAGTTTGTAGGGAGAGGCCGAGGAGCTCCTGTGTGTGTGAAGCTCACATAGCAGAGCTGAGCACGTGTGAGCCACCGTGAGCACTGTCACTGTCACTGCCATCGTGTTCACTGTCGTTATGGAGAGACAGAGGGGTGTGAGTGGCCGGGCCAGGCCCGCAGCCCAGCTCTGCCCTCCACCAGCCGTCTGTGCCGGGACCCCACCCTCCCGTGAGCAGAGGGAGGTCATGAAAAAACCCTTCTCAAAGCTTAGGGAAGCCAGACGCCCAACCCAGGGCTGAGCCACCCCACAGCCCTGGCTACTTCATGTCCCATAAACCCCGATTATCTGTGAATCCAAACCGAAAGCCGCGTCCAAATTTAGAATGCACACAGATCCCACGCAGCCGCTGTCTCCAGGCGGTGGGCTGATGTCCCGGGGTCCGAGCTTCTCACCTAGGAAACCAGTCCGGATGAACCTGACTTTGCAGCATCTCCTTCCGGAGAGCTGACGCCGCGCCCAGGAAGTTTCTTCTGAGCAGTTCAGAGCCCACCCTCCGCAGACAAGCCGTTTACTCAGACGACCTTCCTGGAGCAGGAAGCGTAGGGACGGGCGAGCAGGCGCGACTCAGAGCGCCAATTACGACGAGGGAACTTGCATCGGGAGGTCTAGCTGCCTGTTTCAATTAGGAACAGCAACTCTCTCCTCCTTCCTTCCTCAGGAGAGAGGAACACTGGGGATGTGGGTTTGGAGTTTCTTGAAGGGAGGTGCGGTTTTGCAAGTGAGAAAGGCAGCCAGGCTCCTCCCAACCAAACTGCTCACCTAGGGGTGCGGGGCAGAGACACACCGGCAATACAGAAATGTTCCAGAAACGTCCAGGCGGAGAAGATAAATGCTGCCTTTCCCGGGGCTCCCCCTGTCCTTAACTCTTCTCGCTCCTGTCTCCGTGAGACCCCGGCAGCCCTCACAGCTGTGACCTCTCTAAACTGTCAGCCTCACATTAACTGATACTTCATCAATTCCCCCTGAACTGCATTTGCAGCGGGGGCTCAGGGGGACGCACAGTGCATTAGCCGCCAGCGCCAGATTGCCTTCCAGACCAGGGCCCTCTCCAACACCCTCGCGTGGCCTGGGCGCCACTAGGGGCTGTGGCCGCAGGGGGAGAGCAGGGGCCTCTGATTACTCCTTGTAAATGTTTCATGAGGACATCTGCCCTCCTCCCCTCCTCCTCCTCCTCCTCCTCCTCCTCCTCCGGAGTGCGCCTCCCTCCCTCCTTTCCTCCCTCCCTCCCTCCGCTCCCCTCCTCCGCCCAGTGTCCGGGCTCCTGACAAGGCATGAAAAAAGAGAATGATTGGGCCTCGGCCTGCATTAGCCAGGAAGTGACTGATGGGAGGCTGTGAGTGTGTGTGACTTCAGGCTGCCGAGGAGGAGGGAAGGGCCTTTGAAACAAAAGACCAGGCAGCCAGGCAGGTCGTGGGTGCCTCCTCTGCAGACGGGGCCCTGCCCTGGGGGTGGCACAGATGGTCCCCGGGATAGAGGACAGGCCCTGGGCTCTGCAGAGCCCTGCTCTGGGCCCCGGAGAATCATCCGGACCCCTGCCTCATCTGCCCCAGCCCGGCCCTCCTCCTGCGCCTCTCCTGGGGTGGAGAGCTCCCTGAGCCCTAATCAAAGGCCAGAGGAATTCAAGCGTAGAGACAGTGGGGGAGGAAACTGCTTTTTTATTATTTAAATAATAATAATTAAAAAAAAAAAAAGGAGTCATTCCTTTGGAAACACTAGCAGCGGCTCGCAGGCTTTAAAATCCTCTCTCTCTTTCCATGTAACTCAAATCAAGCGCCAGCAGCCCTTTCTCATTAGTGCATCCAATCATGCAGATGTCCTTTTGGTGCCCCCTTTGAAGTGACATGTGCTTCAATTTATTTTTAATCTTCTAAGTGATGTCGTCAGGACGGCCGCCCGCGCGACCGGGCTGCTGCGGGCCGGGGCCGGGCCTGGCCCCGCGCTGCCCCGAGCGGGCGCTCAGCCCCGGGCCGGGCCGGGCCGGGCGGGGCCCGCGCAGGCAGGCAGGACTCCGGGCGGCCGCGCGCACCTTGCGGGCCGCCTCCGCGCTCGGTGGAGCCACAGCGCCACCGCGTGGCTGGCCCGCCCGCCCGCAAGCGGCCCGTTGAGCTGGTTGTCACCCGCGTGCAAAGGAGGCCTTCGGCCCGCTGGCTCGGAGGAGCCACCTGGATGAAAAATCTGAGCGTGCCCGTGAAAGGCAGTGCACCCAGGACTGAGGGACGGTCTTGTTGTTTTAGATTCTCCTCCCCCGGTAGCCCTAGCTGCGCAGTAGCGACACCGGTGACTACATCTTCCAGGGAGAAGTGAAATTAAATGCATCGATTTAATGGCTTCATTAATTTGAGCATACCACAATTTAATTAAAAGATCTGAGCAGCTACAAAATCTCATTTAAAGGGGTACTTCCTCCACCCCAAAACAGGAAAAAGAAGCAGAAATGCTACAGGATTTGGAATCACACAGGGGAGGGTTAAAGTCTTACCCTGCATCTGCCATGTAACGTGGGACAAGTCCCTTTAACTGTTGCTGTTTCTGTTTCCTCACCTGCGAAGCGAACGGCCAGTGAACTGGAATTTGCTGAGAAAGTGATTCTCAATGAGCTCTGCATAGACGGGGGTGTTGCTGCCCGCCCCCCCCTTTCTAAAGCAATTTTCCCGCCCTGCCTCCCCCCCGGGCAACCCCCTGTCTCTGCTTTACAGACCTGAAAGCATCACCCAGACCTGCCTTCTGCCTCCAAAAAGCACCCTCCTAAACATGCCTGGTGGATGTGGACGAACCACACTTCACCGTTTTCTGATGGATCGGGGCACAAAGTTGAGTGTCTTTGTGTGTGTCCCTTCATTCCTAGCCCCTCTCCTCTTCGGTCACCTAGTGGATGCTTTGCAAATCCTGATTAGCTAATTGGTTGGTTCTCTAATTAGAAATACCTGAATGGCAAAAACACTTGCATCCGGAATCTAATTTCATCTCTCTGTATCTGGCCTTATCTCTCTGTGTCAACTTGAGCAATTGTTTAATTTCTGTGGGTAGTTCATTTTCTTTTTGTTTTGTTTTTTTTTTAATTCATAAAATAAAGAGACTGGAAAAAAAGTTTATAGTATAATTTTTTTTAATGGAAGTCTTCAATTAATTACTAAAGCCTTTAAAAAAAATCTCACACAGTGCATTATCTCAGAAAATGTTACTCAGTGAGCCTGCAAATTACTAGGTAATGTAAAACTGGCTGTTTCTGTAGGCTAAAATCGTCAACTATGAAATATTTCATACGATATTAATATAACCTGAAATATCTCTTCTAGAAAATTAGAGCATTAAGTTAAAGTCATCGAGTCGTTCAGTCACTCACACCGTCTGCCCCAAACGCTAACTGAGCATCCAATACGTGCCAGGAAGGGCCACAGTCTCCACGCTCTTGGGTTACCGGAGCTCCGTCACGTGCTGAGGATGGATGGCCATAGTGGGACAGCACAGGGAAGCTGTCTGTACCCCCTTGTGGTTGTAAAAAATTTGCTGGCGTACTGAGAGAAACTGACCCCCTTGCAAGTATGTGAGAGGTGTGAGTCAGCATTTCACTATAATAATAAGGTGTCCGATAACAGCCACCACTTAGTGAGCACCTACTGTTTGCCAGCTACATTGCTAATTAATGCCTATGCTTTATCTCACCAGATCTTCATATAACTTTGTGAAGTGGGCATTTTTAGACCTTTCTTCCCCATTTTGTGGATGACAACAGTGAAACGAATTTAAGAAATGTACCCAAATTCACTCAGCTGTTGAGGGGCAGCCCCGGGGCTTGAACCCATTCTTGGGAGTTCCAGCATGTGGCCTTAGCCACTATGTTCTGCTGCTTCCTCCTGTGCTCGTGCATTGCCACTGATTTAACGGCTGGACCGCAGCGTGAGGTCTGCATGGGAGACCCTGTGTTCCGGCCATTTTCTCAAACACACACACACACACACACACACACACACACATGCATGTGCTAATATCGTGAAGACCGTGTGCAGTTGTGTTTGTATATCCTGGAAAAACGGGGACGGGCGGGTACACACGGACTCAGAGGCAGAGAATCACGCTATAATCAGGAGAGAGAAGATAAAATGGATGAGGAAAATCCCCGCTTTCCTCATGGATCGCACCCGGCTCGTACCTCTTCCCTGCTGTGTGGAGCAGGACTGGTAACTCCGGCGCCCTGAGCCGCAGCCTGAGCATCTGTAACACGTGGGCGAGGATGACCCCCCTGCAGATGTCAGCAGGGTCAGCTAGTGCAAGCGCAAAATGCCCCCACAAGCCGAAACCCTCCATGTTTCTTCACAGGAAAAGAAAGGACGATATCCAGCTCGGCAGCTGGGAGCCCCTGGCAAACTTTTAATTTGATTACCTCAGGGGGCTGGCATTTGAAAGGGGTAAGGGCGAAAGGATTGTTAGTGGTTTTTAAAATATTTATTTCAGGCTGGGTGCAGTGGCTCAAGCCTACTATAATCCCAGACCTTTGGGAGGCTGAGGCAGGAGAATGGCTTAAGGCCAGGGGTTTCAGAACAGCCTGGACAATATAGCCAGACCCCATCCTATAATTTTATTTTTCATTAGTCAGGTATGGTGGTGTGCGGCTGTAGTCCCACCTACTCAGGAGGATGATTTGAGCCCAGGAGCTTGAGGCTGCAGTGAGCTGTGATCCCACCACTGCTCTCCAACCTGAGAGACAGAGTGAGACCCTGACTAAAAAAAAAAAAAAAAAGCATTTTAAAATACTGTTTGTCTTTATATAAGACTAAATCACTTTAATTCGAATAAGAAAGTAAAAATGTTAAGGAAAGTCTTTACAAATGCTGGAGCTCAGAGTTTGGGGCGGCGTGAATATTGTTTTCTCCTCTGATATGGGAATGGTTTCTTGAAAACACATCTGGCAGCCTGCTGGCACTTCATAATCATTTTACAGGTGTTTATGTATTTTTTTAAAAGCGCTTATAGTGGTAAGAACATCTGATGTCCTTAGGTGTTTTCCCCATTGTCTCCGGCTTTTGTCCTCACGCTGCCCTCTGAGATGGGTAGGGTACATTACGACAAAACTCATTTATTGCCTAGAACAATGTTGTTGTTTTCATCTCTTCTGATGATGCATCTGTTTAGTAAAATAATCCGAGAACATTAACAAGTACCGGTATGTATACATTCATTAATTATATATGTGTACTACTGAAGAAGACGTGTACCACATAAAACCAAGGGAAAAAAATAAACGCCTTAGAGAATGAAATAAAAGAAAATGAATAATATTTTTAATTAATTTTTAATTTTTACTTATAAGTAAAAACAAAAACCTTCTGTGCCAGGATCCTTTATTTTAGCTATCGTTGCCAACTATCGAAAGTGTCACTGGTTACCCTTCCATGGTTTCTTTCCATAAAATATTATTAAGTGAATCCCTTGCTGTTCAGAATAGAGCTTCTTCCATACATCTTTCTTTAGAGTATCACGAAGAGGTCGTGCTTTGCATATTTCATTATTGAAACTGAACTCACCAAGTGTCCGAAGGATGGACGTGTTAGAAATATCTGTAATTTTTTTTTTTTTTGAGACATAGTCTCGCTTTGTTGCCCAGGCTAGAGTGAGTGCCGTGGCGTCAGCCTAGCTCACAGCAACCTCAAACTCCTGGGCTCAAGCAATCCTGCTGCCTCAGCCTCCCGAGCAGCTGGGACTACAGGCATGCGCCACCATGCCCGGCTAATTTTTTCTATATATATTAGTTGGCCAATTAATTTCTTTCTATTTATAGTAGAGACGGAGTCTCGCTCTCGCTCAGGTTGGTCTCGAACTCCTGAGCTCAAACGATCCGCCCACCTCGGCCTCCCAGAGAGCTAGGATTACAGGCGTGAGCCATTGCGCCCGGCCAAAACATCTGTACTTTTACTCAATTGTGCAGCAAACCTCCCAGATTGAGTCATCTACTCACACATTGGTTTCTTTCAATCTTTAGTAATATTTTTATCATCTTCCAATGGTGTCTGAAGGCAAGGGACACAGTTTTGTGCTTTCTCTGTGCAAATTGTTTCAGCCATGTTCACCAAAGCAGGAAGAAAAATTATTTTAACTTAAAAATTATTTTAAGAAAAAATATTTTAACAGTTAATATTAATTATATTAACTGATGTCACTTTTTGTTCTTTTGTATTAAGAAAGAAAAACCAAAAGAGACTTTCAGAAAATTACCATTGAGTTTAGTGGAATTTTTGCAAAGTAGAAAGTTGAATAAGGTGAAACTTTTAGTGTTATCAAAATAATTATACATGTTTAGAGATGAGATCTTCCTCTGTCACCCAGGCAGGAGTGCACAGGTACAGTCATAGCTCATTACAGCCTCCAACTCTTGAGCTCAAGTGATCCTCTTGCCTCAGCCTCCTGAGTAGCTAGGACTACAGGTGCCAGCCACTGCACCTGGCTAATTTTTAAAAATTTTTTGTAGAGATGGAGTCTCACTATGTTGCTCGGGCTCGTCTCAAACTCCTGGCATCAAGCCATCTTCCCCCCTTGGCTCTCTCCAAAGTGCTGGGATTAAAGGTGTGAGCCACCGTGCCTGCCTTTACTTTCTTAGTTAATACCCCAAGTCACTATGTACACAGAGAGTAAGTTAATGATAGCAGATAAAAATCTACATTTCAAAGGATTTTACATAATGTTGAAATTTGTGCGTGCTATCCTCAGAACTTAGTATACTGCCAACGTTTAACCTGGTTATGACTGGTTAGAGAACTTGCTTTGGGGGTAAGACAAACACCACTTCTGCTATTTCCTTTGCATTTGCTTGTGATTGTTAATTAGTATAAACCTCAAGCCACGGTTTATGGCAGGAGTACTTTGAAGATATTTATCCATTTGGGAGGGCTGGCAAAGTTAAAAATAGGTAAATCTTTAAATGCACTTTACCAGAGACAACTAAACTACAGCAGCTCAGACACTGAAAACTTGGCTTTGCATGTGGAGCCACCAGCAGTCCAGGGCACACGAGGGTTCTCTCGTCCCTCAGGAGGGCTGTCTGACGGGGACAGGCGGGCGTGCGGGTGTAGCCAGCTCTGCTCGAGGGCTTGTTCTGATACCTCCATCTCTTGCAACAACATAGCTGTGTTAGGGAACAATTTGAGAATCAGGCGAGTTTTGCATTTGCGCATGTGTGATTTCGTCTGCAAGAAACAACAGGTGAGCGCAGAGACTGCCCACGGCCGATATGAGCCTGGGAGCACGCAAAGGTGCACACGTGTGCACAGCAGCCTCTCCCGGCCCTCAGTTCTCCTCGAGGGAACCGAGCCGCCTCCACCCACCTCTGGTGCTAGAACTTTCCCTCCCGTTCCAGATCACTCTTTGCTTCAGTGCTTTTGGGCTAAACCAACAAGGTAGACCGCGAAGTCTATAAACAACAGAAATCATCGCTCATAGCTCCGGAGGCTGGGACGCCGAAGGTTGGGAGCCAACAGATCTGGTGTCTGGCAAGGGCCTGTTCCTCCCAGGTGTCACCTTCCTGCGTGACCTCCCGGGGGTGAGGAGCAAACAAGCTCCCTCAAACCCCTTCTACAAGAGCACTGGTCCCGTTCATGAGGGGGGGCATGACCTAGTCACCTCCCAAAGGCCCCAGCCCCAATGCCACCACATTGGGGGGTAGCCTTTCAACACAGGAATTGTGAGGGGGACACACACTCGCACCTGAGCACCGTCCTTCCCGAGCGCCAGCCCTCACACCCACGTCCTGCAGCAAACCCAGGGAGGCCCTTGCCAAGGGTCAGGGCCACGTCCACTGCAGTATGTACCTGTGCCCTAATCAGCTACCGTGTGAAACTGCGCTAGCATTTTTATTAGCTATTATTTCTCTCTCTCTCTCTTTTTATAATTTTTTTTTTTTGAGACACAGTCTTGCTCTGTCGCCTGCGCTGGAGTGCAGTGGCGTCATCGCTCACGGCAGCCTCAAACTCCTGGTCTTGAGCGATTCCCCTGGCTCAGCTTTTGTTTGCAGTAGCTGGGACTGCAGGTGCCACCACCACGCCCGGCTGATTTTTTTTCTTTTTTTTTTTGTTTTTTCCTTTTTGTGTGTGTGTGTGTGGTAGAAACAAGGTCTTGCTATTGCCTAGGCTGGTCTCGAACTCCTGGTCTCAAGTGATCCTCCCGCCTCAGCCTTCCAAAGTGCTAGGATTACAGGCAGGGGCCACCATGCCTGGCTCTATTTTTATGTCACTGATGAAGATTTAGAGCAGTACGTCCCTAGCCCCGTTTCCCCCCAAAACCGTGTGGTTGTCCTTGCCCCGTGTCGCACAGGACGGTGATTTGTAGGAACACTTGCATCCCGTTATAGCAGAGCTCACCGTGCAATTTAACTTTCTTCTCCCTTATCTCTTCCATCACTTGAGCCGCAGCATTCCTGACTTGCTCCAGACCCTAAACCAGACGTGGGGAGCTACGAAGAGTGTTGGAGAAAGCAGCTTTGAGCTGAGAGCAGAAGGATGGGAAGCAAGAGGACATCAGGCCAAGAAAACAGCAACCCCATTAATGCAGCTCGAGTTTTATATGCAGAATTTCAACTAATGTTCACGGCAGTCCTATGAGCAAGACATTAGCGTCTTTGTTGCATAGACAGGAAGTGGAGCCCCTGTGTAATCTCCGACTTTACTAAAGATGGTGCGGCTTCCGCGGCTATTGAAACACCAGCACCCGTGACTTTTCTGCCCCGTCGTGCTTGGCGGGCCTGGGTCACTACCACAGTGTCTCCTGCCCACAGGTGTCCTAGTAGAAAAACAGTGTCCTCACACCTCAAAAAGTAGTACCAGGAGACTAGTGAGCCCTCACCTGCTCCGGAGTGACAGACGCCGACTAGCAAAGCCGGACAAGACGGTGAGAAGAAAGCCCCTGAGCCGTCGGCCTGCCCGCCTGGTCCCTCCCCTGCTGTGTCCGTCCAGTGGTGGCTCAAAGGGGGCACGTTCTGTCCAAGGTTCCTGGATGGAGCAGCTCCTGGTGGAATGGGCTCATGAAAGTGGATCGCGTGGTGGTTCCACGGGCCGCCCTGGTACCAGCCCTGCGTGCCGTGAGCACCGTGGTGGCCGTCACCAAGGGCGCTTCGCTGCGACGCAGCCGGCATGGACTGCTGGCAGGAGGCCACATGCCTGGAAACAGCTGCTTCCAGTACCTGGCCCGACAGGGACGCCCAGCCTCCCCCGCTGCCCCGCCGCCGAGCAGATGTTCTCTCCCTGGCTGCGGGCCAGACTGGCGCCCCCTCCCCCGCTCGGCAGCGGGCGGGCCGTGTGCACTGGAGGACAGTGCTGGGCTTTCTTAGTTTCAGTTTCCTCTCGCGTGAGATAGAATCAACCCGCTCAGCACCGTTGTCGGGACGCATTTGCTAAGATCTCTGAAGGGCGTGGCCACGGAGGGCCCTCAGTCACGACATCCCCGTCCGTGTGTGTGTGTGTGTGTGTGTGTGTGTGTGTGTGTATGTGTGTGTGTGTGAGATAAGAGGGTCCCAGCTGAGTTGCTTTGCCATGAGGGCTCATTCGGTGATAGCCCCTCTTAGAACACACACGTACACATATACGATACACACACAGAACACATACAGTACACACACAGACAATACACACAATATGCTCACGCATTGCATAACACACAATGCACACACATACACAATACACACACAGCATACATACGGTACACACAGACAATACACATAATATGCTCACGCATTGCATAACACAATACACACACGGTACATACACAATACACACATACACACAACACACAATATACACATATACTATAGAAACACGTATAATGCACACACAATCGGCATATATACACAATATGCACACACACACACATACACTACACACCCGGGAGGGTCCTGGCCAGCACCCACAGCTGTTACACGTGCTGTGCAGAGCCCAGCCTGAGTTCCCTTGACCGACAGTGCCGTTGGGGTGACAGTTCCTGACTTGTGCTGCGTAAATCACTAGGTGGCGACTCCAAGCCTGGTCTCACTGCCTGTAGGACTGGGCTCGGGCAAGAACGCAGGCCTGGTGCCTCTGCCTTTCCCCCTTCCGTTTACAGTCTGGAATCAACTGGAACGGGCTCCTCAGGGTGGTGTCCTTCCCCACCCCTCCCCGAGAGAGACAACGTCACTGGCGGGACCGGAAGGCAGGGCTGCTCCTGGAGGGCGGCCCGCGTGCCCTGGCAGGGTGGCCCTAGGATTGGTGTTTGCACAGAACTTGGGGAGATTCTAGGGGAGAACAAGCCATGTGTTCTGGACCCTTTGGGACTTTTCTGTTTTCTCAAATCAAAATGGCCCAGGGGCCGGGCGCAGTGGCTCACGCCTGTAATCCTAGCACTCTGGGAGGCCAAGGCCGGCGGATTGCTCGAGGTCAGGAGTTCAAAACCAGCCTGAGCAAGAGCAAGACCCCGTCTCTACTATAAATAGAAAGAAATTAATGGGCCAACTAATATAGAGAGAAAAAAAAATTAGCCGGGCACGGTGGCGCATGCCTGTAGTCCCAGCTACTTGGGAGGCTGAGGCAGGAGGATCGCTGCAGCCCAGGAGATTGAGGTTGCTGTGAGCTAGGCTGACGCCAAGGCACTCACTCTAGCCTGGGCAACGAAGCGAGACTCTGTCTCAATAAATAAATAAATAAATAAATAAATTGACCCAGGAATAGATTCTGCTTCACCCAAACAGAGGTACAGGTTGTCCAAAATTCTGTGCCCCTGAGCTACCGTCGAATTCCGCAGTGACTGCTGAGCAGAGTACATGCGGTAAAGGCTGCTTCAGCCAGTCGGGGCCAGAGCCAGGGACGGAGCTGAGAGGTGGGGGCTCTGCTTCTTCCTGGCTCCTGTTCTCGCACACGGTTGTGATACGTACTAGGATCTCACTTTTGACTTTGTCTATTTTGGGGGCCCAAGACTGTTCTTTGGATGACAATGGATGTGGCTTCTCTTACGTGGTGGCTGGTACCCACCGGTGCGTGTCTCCGTCACGCCCCATCTGCACCCCGGCACTTGCACATCCTGCTCGGAAACCACCAGAAAGGACCCAGGCTGGAGCCCCCCAGTCACTCCGCACCGAGCTCTGGACAGAGAGAAATGTTAACAGTAATGTTGTTGGTCTGTTGCTTTCTTTAGTCGAGTGCATTTTCCTGTGCACTTAATTTGGCACACCTCCTAAGAACATAATTCCTGTCTTTGCATCTAAAAATGAAAACAAAACCATTTATGGTACTTTTTTCTCTGCATATCAGAGAGAACCCCCATGGGGTTAAGCATTTTACAAATATCTTTCAGGACCCGGTGGCTTTTTAGAATGAAAACCCCATTATAAATCATTCTAATGAAAAGAGAACTCCTGAGGAGGCATGCGGGCTTTTTATAGAGCACTTAGCTCCTCCTGGTTTCCTGACCAGGGTGTTCTCTGCCGCTCACTGAGACTCATTAAGTCTGCTGGAGACCAAAG
>VSMD01041682.1:0-13616 GCA_008750895.1 Mirza zaza
GGTACCTGCATATCCAAGCAATGTTAATTTCTCTGCATTTTCTCCCTTTGTCACTTTTTTCCCCTGCAAGGAGTGTAGCAACCCCTCAGGAGTTTGATTATATTCCAAGATGAATAGGATGTTTGAATTATGCTATTTAAATGAGTCATCTCAACCCTAGTGTAATTGTTCACCCCCGTCACACTAAACGTGATCTACATTTTTAAAAGCATGCTTTTGGCCTGAATTGGGAATTGCTGAAATTGTTGGGTTCCAGTTCTCAGTGGTTTATCATTTGCATCAGAGGGTGTGTCTTTTGTTTCACATCTGGGCCAACGTAGACTTTTAAATTGTCATTCACCAGAGCTACCAGGACAAGCTGCATTTATTTGCAGTAAGAAGTTAAACTGATTTTCTGGGTGCTTATGGGTGTATGTTGTGTGTGGAGGGGCAGGGAGGAGCAGCAGGGTACATGGTGCAGGAGATATCAGGTCTTGACTCAGCAGTTTCAGAACATGCAGAAGTGCTCAGGCTGAACTGCCATAGATTTTGGATCTGTGTCCTGAAACCTTGTTTCACATTTCCTTTTTGAAAGTTTTGGTTGGTCTGAAAACGAAGTCTGCATCAATGCTCTTGAGATGGATCAGCCAGGTAGCCCCGCTGTGCCTTAGCATTTCTTCATCTGGGAGCTATAAGACAGGATTCTTGCACTGCCCAAATGGAGTGGGGCACATTTTCTTTCATTGTTCATTTCTTTTGATGGAGTAAACATGAGTGATTGTCAGACTGTCAAATATAACTAACTCCAAAACCACCTATCAAAGTTCATGAAGGTCTCAGTTAGGAACGGGTGGTTAGGTTGTCTCAGATACCTAAATTATTCAGACTATAAATTTGATTCATAGCTCACACTGAGATAAAAAGCAGTTAAACTTTCCAAATTAGGGGTAAGCTATATTTCTAAAGAGATAGATAAGGTTAGGTATTGCATTCATTCAGCAGCATAGATTGTGTGACCATGAACCAGGCATGTGTACAAGGGCTGGTAAGACAAGAGAAACAGGCCCTTGAGAGCCCTGCCCTCAGGAAGTTCACAGTCTAGTGTGGCATGCAAATGATTACAATATAATGGAGATATGTAACAAACTCTGTGGAACATTAGGGCAGCAGAGTCTGCCTGAGGAGACTGGGCAAAGTTCGATAGAGGAGTGGGTGCTTTGGTTGGAACAAGAAGGATGAATAATGGGTATACCAGGGTGGACAGTTTTGATGAGGGCAAAGGCTAGAGTGACTGGAGCCTACCTAGTATATGGTTGTGGAGATGAGGTGGTCAGGATATGAGGACCTCGTGTGCCAAACAAAGGGTTTAGTTTTACACCGGAATGTATTAGTATGCAGTCAGCTACAAGGAGCAGAAATCCGGAACTCAACTGGATTAAGCACTAAAGAAAATTTATTAGCATATATAATATGCTCAAAGGCAGGACAGTCCCAAGATGACTGAATTCAGTGGCTCAACTCTGCCATTAAGGACCTAGGTTCTTTCCACTTTTCTGCTCTGCTATCCTTGATATGATGTTTCATTTTCAGACTTGCTCTTCTCCTGATTACATTTATTTCTTTGTTTCTGTCTTGATTTGTGTATTTTCAGTGAGGAAAACCTTTCTTAAAAAGCCTCCTCATCAGACTCATCCTTATGCCTCAGTGGCCAAAAGTGCATCATACGCCGAATCCTAAGCCATTCACTGGCACAGGGAATGCGACCACAGGACAGGCTCAGACCAATCTTGATTCACCCTGTAGGGGAAAGGGCCCACTTCTTCTGAAGTACATGGCCAGGTAGGGGATATTGGAACAAAATTGGACTTCTGATAGAAAGTGGGGAATAGAGGACAATTGGTTGCTGAGTTGGCAACCAACATTTCCTGCAGCAGGTGATGGGAAACTGCTGTAGACAATTGGGCAGGAGTTGGCATGACCAGCCTTTCATGTTTAATAAGAAGATCACCTTGTCAGCAGTATAGAGTTTAGTTTAATAGATAGAAAAACTGAGAACAAATGGAATAGTCTTATGAGCAGTCAAGTAATTGATTAACATATATATGAGAGTGGAGCTAAAATTTTCCTTGAGCCATGTTCCTCTACCTTAAAGGGGTTTGTGTGTGTGTGTGTGGGGGGGTGGAGGGTGATGTTGAGGGTGAGGAGGTGACTAATGCAGAGTATCAAATTTTCATCATGTGGTCCATTCAGAGGGGCCATTGTAATCACAGAATCCTAGTATTTTGGAGCTTGAAGTGACCTTGAAGTTACCTAGTTCAAGACTTTTCTTTTACAGATGAGAAAACTAGGACTCAGGCAGTCAAAGTGACTTGTTAAGTTTGTATGCCCCCTCTGTGGCTGAAACAGAACCAGGCCCCTAGATTTTCTTACTTTCAGCCCAGGGCTCTTTGCAATGGGTTCCGGGGCCTCTCTGATGGAGGTTTACGTGTGCATTTAGGAGTGCTGGGAAAGCCTAGCTGGCCCTCTTCCTACACTTTTCATATCCTTGACAATTCTGTTGTCAGAATTTTTTTGTTGTTTTAAACAAGGATTTAATTTCTACGAAAATGCAAACGCTGGTGAGTGCAGTGTTTTAGGCCCTAATCATTCATGTGGATGTTAGTGTGACTGCATCCCTCTTGGATTTTTCTTTGAAGCAGGTCTTAATGGGGGATGGGGATGAGACCTCCAGGGCACTGGGAATATGAGAGAGGAAAGGAGGCATTAAGAGGCCCTAAGAAGAGACATGGAAGACTGAGGGTTCATCACTTTGTTGAGGGCTTTTCCTGTGACACTGAGCCAAGTATGACAACAAATAAGAAGAGCCATGGTGACTGAGACACTGATGAGTGGCAATTGCTGTGCTGCTGTGAGGTGGAGCCTCTGGCCCACTCGACAGTCTCAACACCCTCTGGCGGTGACCCGATACACTCTGTCTTCCACTCTTTCCTTTGGCCTTCAATGCACCTATGCCCACCCCCAGCCCCCAGAACATACACATGTCTTGGTTATAACTGTTATCCAGAAACTTTTGAAAATTCACCCTTTCAGGCAGAGCAATACTTGCAACAGCAGGCATTACAAAAGAAAAACAGCTTAGCAAAAACAAGGAAATGGTTTGAAAATCAAGCTCTTACTGATGAAGTGCTATGTGTAAATCACCAAGCTTAACTAAAGACATGCCTGTAAAATGCATTTATTTCAACTTTCCTTTTGAAAATATTTCTAAAGTGTATTAGTTTATTTTTCTAGTAGTGAGTCAAACTATAAAATTATAAAACTGTTAGTGTTAGATGTAGAAGGTGAATAAAGATTAAGTCAAATCTGTATAGAATATGGCATCATTGGGTATTTTGTAAATGATGGTCCTATTTCTATAAAACAAATAATGAAAAGAGAGAAAAAAGTATATATGCATGTACATGTGTGTGTCTGTGTAAGATTGTTTAAGCCTGGAAAAACATGGAAAGATAGATATAAAGTTGTTATCATGGGTTACTTTGCCAGGAAGTGCTGGTGTGGGTGAAGAGAAGGGCTGGGAGAAGCCACAAAAAAAGAAAGAGAAAAAAGACAGGGCTTAAAAGTCATGTCTATGATGATATTTATATTAATTTATTTGTGCATGAATACATATACAAATAATTGAATGAAATATTTTAAAAAGTGATCTGGGACATGAGAAAATAAAAGTGAGTCTAACCTTCACGTACATCTAAAATTAAAATATGCTTCAGATGTTGGCATTAAGAGCCTTCAAATTTGAAATTTGATAGTTCTCTAAATTAAAGGTGCTAATATGTGGCTGGACATGCTATTCTACTTTCAGTTACATTTTGTTCTACTTTCATCTACTTGCTATGTAGTTTTTCATCTCTTGCATTCTTTTGACAACTTTTCTTTATCAGTGATGGCTGAATTACAATAGAAAAATATATATTATCTATAATTATTATATATACACAGTCATAGCTAATTTTATTTCAAATTTATGTATAGTTTGTTCTATGTAAAATTTTTGTACATTTAGGGGGTACAAGTGTAGTTTTGGATTTATTGTGTAGCAGTAAAGTCAGGGCTTTTAGTATCTCCTTCTCCCTAATAGTGTTCATTGTACCCAACAGGTAATTTTTCATCCCTCACCCCCCAACGCCCCACCCTTTGAAGTCTCCAGTGTCTATTATCCTGCTCTATATGAATGACCATGCATATCCATTGTTTAGCTCCAACTTATGAGTGAGAACATGCAGTATTTACTTTTCTATTCCTGAGCTACCTACTACTTAGGATAATGGCTTCCAACAGTTTGTTCTAAAGTGTGAATTTGAACCATCTCTAAAACTCCTTTAGTATTTTGTTTCTTCAATTTAAATTTTATTTTTAAAAATTTTATTTCTAATTATTCTGGATACATAATAGTTGTACATATTTATGGAGTACACATGATGTTTTGGTGCAAGTGTACAATGTGTAATGATCAAATCAGGGTAATTGGGGTATCCATCACCTATAGCCTTTTTCCTTTCTTTGTGTTAGGAGCATTGCAATTCCACTCTTTTAATTATTTTAAATATGTAATAAATTATTGTTAACTATAGTTGCCCTCCTTTCGTATTTTTATGTTGTCTTGATTTAAAGGAACCCCTCAAATTATTATAGAGAGAACCCCGAATAAGCTGGTATCAGTTGACGTTTTTAATTGGGATTTCATAAATCATATTAAAAATTGTGCCTAATGGACTGAAATTGCTTCTGGGGTCACCCAGTACATCCACTCATTTGGCACTTTTAATTGTGGAGAGACTAAAAGCATTCGTTACGCTGTCTCTCCCTGCACCCCTCAACTACTTCCCAGCACACAGCACTTAGCACATGTTAGATAGTTTCTTCGAAACAAACCGGCAAGGACGAATATTTTATGCCCATTTAATAAATCAGAAAACTGAGGCCCAGAGTGATTAAAATTTACTCAGAGGTGAATGAACTGAGCCAGGTTTTAAATCCTGAGCTCTTTGATTCCATAGGCCAGTTTTTTTTTTGTTTTTTGCTTTTTGTTTTTTCCTCTTAAATTATGTGGCTTAACCTAAGCCACAAAGAAAGGAGAACTGGAAAGGTTTTCTCACTGTGAAGATTTTCCCTTCCTCTGATCCTTGCCCCAAGCACTGCTTTTAAGATGTGGAAGGAAAGATGTAAAGGAATGAATAGGAGGGGAAAGACAGACAGTCTCTATCCACTTCGACGCCAAGTTTTCCTAGGAAAAATGACTGTCCTGGAAGAGTTCAGTGTTGGGGCAACTTTCCTCCAAGAACCTCATCCATTCACTCCAGAAATCAATGCCTAACATCACTCACCAGGCTTCCAGAATAGTCTGACTTTCTTAAGGCCGTATCATTTCCACCATGGTTGGGCAGAGAGGAGTAGAGCTTGGAAAGGTTCAAAGGTACAAAAATGAGAATAAAACAGGGGGTCTTGATTTGAGCAGACTAATCTTGTTTCCCAAATTTTGGCACCCCAAAGGGTAAACTTCCTTTTGCTAAGTAGCAAGAGTTGAAAGAAACTTCCAGTAAAGGAACACTCATTGTAATCTCCTATGCCCTATAATAAAATGAAAAGGAGGTCATGTGGATTTTTTCTCCACCACTTTGGACGCTCTAACAACCCTGGGATTCAATTGAATGAAAATGTATTTATTGTGTTTATTTTCCTCTGATACATGCACTTTAAAATTAAACTGCTCTTTGAGTTGGTTAAGGAGGATAAATCCAGGGTGCCTATTTGACATTTTAAGTCATTAATTGTTGCGTAGGCTTCATCAATTGTTTTAGCAAAAGACTTTTGTTTGCTTCCCACATATTTGAAATATCTTTTCTTAAATTTTTAAATAGGACAAAAAAGCAGAGCACTAATTTTTGCCTTCTGTTGGCCCAAGCAGAAAACCAAGACAGACTGATTCCTCCATGTTTGATTGATAACCTTGAGAGCACCTAGCTAGGTATTCTGAGTACTATCAAGCAGGTAACAGCTGGAGAGTGTGTGGCAAAAGAACCACACAGGAAGGGACCAAATCACATTTTTCTTTTATAATCAGGTAATTTTAGGATAAGTTGATGCTTAACACATTGTAATCTGACGTTTGATGCAGTATATAATATACATCACTGTGTGTATAATCACACAATCATGTTTTGGGTGTGATTGCTCATACAATGTATTACAAATTTGGAATAAATACAATTAAAATCTCTCTTTTGAGTTTTTGGAAGAAAAATTGTATTTTATAGAGGTTAATACAAATTAAACACAAGATTAGAATATGTTGTTTTGGGTATTTCATACCCACCATCTGCACATTTCATACTGAAATAACTAAATTCTGCAATAATACATTATTAGTTCAGAAGTTTTGAAGGACAGGAGAGAGATGACCTAAGATATTTGAAAGGGCAGCATCAGAAATAACAATCAAAAGTAATTATAAAATAGAAATAAGTGCAGTTAAACTGGTAGTGTTCCAGCTCTCAATTGCTTTATTTTGCCTTTTGATTGGATAATTAAAAGATCCCAAAAGGCATCGCTACTGCCTTTAACCCAGGAATTATCAGTCTTCATGTGAGTGGTATTGGGGAATTGTGAGCTGTTGCTCTCTAGTTAGTGAATATATTCTTAGCAGCTCCTAAGACACTGTTAAGCATTAAATAGACACAAGATAATTGAAAACAGTAATCTTTATACTCTTTAAGTTCAAGGAAATTAATTAATAGTTAATTTTAGTGATAGGAAAGAATAACTCATTTAGAAATTCTCACATCTCTTCTTGATAATAGGGTCAACTGACACCAAAGTTTTTTCAACTAGTCCCCTAATTTCTAAGTTTGGGGCTCAACTATATGCAAAATGGAATATCAGAGCCTTTGAATTAATTCCTTAATCTTGCCTCAGAATTGGCTTAATTGGTATGGGTTCTAAATTTTGAGCCACAGAAAATAATGTTTTTCCTGTATTCACATACCATAAGATTCACACTTTTAAGATACACAATTTAGTTGTTTTTAGAAAATTGTACCACTATCACCATTATCTAATTTTAGAATATTTTCATCACCCTGAAAAAAAAAAAACCCAGACCCATTAGCAGTTACTTTCAATTCCTTCCTCCCCCTGCCCCTGACAACCACTATTCTACTTTCTGCCCTGTGGTTGTGCCTGTTGCGACACTCCTGCCCTTTCAGAGGAACTAAGTCATACTGATTATTTTTGTCCCATCTCTTCTTATAAGAGTCCTTTGCACTCTCCTAGTATATACTATTTCTATATTGAAAGACGTCTAGGTGTAAATATCTATGTAAAGAACTTATATTTTGTTTTTTATGTTAACAGAATATTTTATTTTATTTATTTATTTTTATTTTTATTTTTTTCCAGCATATTGTGGGGGTACAAATGTTAAGGTTACATATATTACCCTTGCCCTCGCCCCTTGAGTCAGAGCTTCAAGCTTGTCTATCCCCCAGTTGGTGTGCATTGCATTCATTATGTATGTATATACCCATCCCCTCCCCCCCACCTGCCTGACACTCAATAAATGTTATTCCTAT
This sequence comes from Mirza zaza, assembly GCA_008750895.1. Lineage (NCBI taxonomy): Eukaryota > Metazoa > Chordata > Mammalia > Primates > Cheirogaleidae > Mirza > Mirza zaza. The sequence continues at coordinate 7,611 of VSMD01041682.1, forward strand.
ACGTCCACTTATGTGTTGATCAGCTAATATCAATTTGCTGATGAGTACATGTGGTGCTTATTTTTCCATTCTTGGTATACTTCACTTAATAGAATGGGTTCCAGCTCTATCCAGGAAAATACAAGAGGTGCTATACCACCATTGTTTCCTAAACCTGAATAGTATTCCATGGTATACATATACCACATTTTATTAATCCACTCATGTATTGATGGGCACTTTGGTTGTTTCCACATCTTTGCAATTGTGAATTGTGCTACTATAAACATTCTTGTGCAGGTGTCTTTTTCATAGAGTGACTTTTGTTCTTTTGGGTAGATGCCCAGTAATGGGATTGCTGGATCAAATAGTAGATCTACTTGTATCACTTTAAGGTATCTCAATATTGCTTTCCACAGAGGCTGAACTAGTTTGCAGTCCCACCAGCAATGTAGGAGTGTTCCTGTCTCACCACATCCATGCCAACATTTATTGTTTTGGGACTTGATAATACAGGTCATTCTCACTGGAGATAAATGATATCTCATTGTGGTTTTGATTTGCATTTTCCTGATGATTAGAGATGTTGAGCACTTTTGCATATGTTAGCCATTATTCTGTCTTCTTTTGGAAAGTTTCTGTTCATGTCCTTTGCCCACTTTTCATTATGTATTTTTGTCTCATCCAGGTTATTAATTCCATGAGGTCAGGGAAAATATCTTAAGATCTATCTTTTTTGTTGTTTTTTTTTTTTTTGAGACAGAGTCTCACTCTGTTGCCCGGGCTAGAGTGCTGTGGCATCAGCCTAGTTCATAGCAACCTCAAACTCCCGGGCTAAAACAATCCTCCTGCCTCAGCCTCCTGGGTAGCTGGGACTACAGGCATGTGCCACCATGCCCAGCTAACTTATATGTGTGTGTGTGTATNTATATATATATATATATATATATATATATATATATATTTTTTTTTTTTAGTTGTCCAGCTAATTTCTTTCTTTCTTTCTTTTTTTTTTGGTAGAGATGAGGCCTTGCTCTTGCTCAGGCTGGTCTGAAACTCCTGAGCTCAAACAATCTGCCTGCCTTGGCCACCCAGAGTGTTGGGATTACAGGCATGAGCCACCACGTCTGGCCGAGATCTATCATTTAGTGAGCATTTCCCCTATTATCAGGACTTGATTAAGGTAACATTTTTATTGGGCTCCTACTACATGCCAAGCACTGTGCTATGTGCTAGGAATATGACCTCTACCTTGGAATTATTTAATCCTCACATTAGCCTTAGAAATTTAATGTTATTATACTTGTGTAGACAAGAAACTGAAGGTCCAAGATTTTCCAGCTGATAAATGGAAGAACAGGCTATGAACCCAAAGTTAGACAGCCTCATCAACCCACACTCTTTTCACTCTGGTCCCCATCCCAATCTTCATATGAATATTCATCATGTATAGCTGATCCAGTGCCCAGCACTCACTGTGTGCTTGGTCCATAGTAGGTGTTGGTGTTGGTGCTTTTTACACATCCCTACTGTTGATAATTTAAGAATTATTATTATAAATATGTTTTAAAAAGTAGGAAAAATGTTTAATTTCACAAATTATTAAAGAAATGCAAAGTTAAAGAAAAAGGAGACACTGTTTTATACCTGCTAATAAACTTTTTTAAAGCGACAATATTTGTTTGCAAAGTTTTGTTAAGGTTGGTATAGTCTTACATTTCAAGTGGAAGTTTGAATTTTTATAGTCCTTTGAATGCAGTATCTGTCAAAAAAAATGTTCATTGTCTGTGACCTGTTGCAGGAATTCAATATATGGAAATAATACAAAGAAAATAAGACTTTTAGGTTAAAAATTGTTCGTGACAGCATTATTCCCAATGCCAAACCATTATTTAAATGCCCAAGAATGGTTTAATGAATGGTATGGTATGGCAGATATTGTTAAATGAAACACTATGTAACCACCAAAAATTATAAATATGAATACTTGAAAATTATTTGAAGAATGAAAAATTTAAATGCAGACTTAAAAGCCTTGAATACAAGTATTTAACAATTACATATGTAGATAAGTTTTAAAAACTTAGGGCAATATCTGGCACATAATGCATAGTAACTATTGATTGAATGAATGAATGAATGAACAGAAACAGAAAAACATACCTGCTTGATATGTAATCTCATCCCCAGAAGTTACAAGATTCAAATAATATACTATGGTTGAAGGAAGGGATGTTGAGTAAATGTTACATAGTGACTCAGCAAATGTCAACTGTTATAAAAGACTGCTCTGAAAGTCTAGAAAAAAAATTAATATTTTTGATAATACATGTGTGCCAATAATTTTAAAAAAATAAAACTTTAAAACATTTAGAAAGTAGTAGTGATTATATCAACAATTATAATAACTTTATTAAGAAGGTTTGACATTTTATGTACTTGTTTATAATTTATTATCTAATTCTAAAAATAAAGTAGATTAGCTAATAACAATGATAATTAAAGTTTAAAAGCACCTATTTTTAGGTGCTATTTTTAGAGAAGAAAGCCACATAGGAGAAAAAACAGGGGTAACTGTACAGGCTCTAGAGTTGAGCTGGTTACTAGAATTGGCTATGGGAACCGTAAGGGAGAGAGACCATGGTGGGCTGTGTAACAGTCCTTGCCATTTCTTAGATGATGACTCTGCCTGACTCGGTGCTAAAAATATTCTATATCTCTCTTGTATGCTTTCAGAAGAGTCTAGTAGCTGTGGGAGCTGCCTCCAGAGTCAAACTACTGGGGTTCATATGCCAGCTTCATCACTCACTATGTTCCCTTGGATAAATTCCTTAACCTCCTCTATAAAATGGGAAATATCAATAATAGTATCTATCTCGTAGGGTTGTTGTAAAGCCCAATGCTTGGCACACAATAAAGTACTCAATATTAGCTATTCTTATTATAAATCTGAAAGATATTATTCTTCTCTTACAAAGGAGCAAAGTGAAACTTATAGATATGAGAGGTGAGAGTCAAACCCAGTCCCATCTGCCTTTGAAGCCCAAATGCTTCTTACTACATCTCATCAAGTATATTGCTGACAGGAGAGTGTCCCTTTCGATGAGACATCAAAGAGAAACAAATTCTCCACTCACAATTTTATCCACCTGATGATTGGAGAAACTTCCCACAGACCATCTTTTGGCTCCACACATTTCAAACTCTTTCTTTTCCATTGCACATACACTTTTGGTACCAGGCTCTGTAGGACACATTCGTATTATGGCATAACTTCTGTTCTTGTGCCTTTGCTTCATGATACTGGGTGGGTTAGCACAGTAGTGGCAGGCATAGTCCAGAAACCCACTCTTTATACTGGAATGGCTAGCAAAGCAGATAAATATATCCTATTAAATCTAAATTAAATGTATCTCTAGATTAACTTCTCTTTAATCGGATCTCAAAAATACATCTCCAAGGCTAGCTGAAACAAGAAGTGTGATATAAAGGAGGTCATAGTGGAAAGAGATCAGAATGTTACCTGATTGAGATTAAAATTTCTTATTTTTTCAAAATTTCCCAAAGCATCTAACAATGTGACCCCCTAACATACTGCTAGGGCCACTCCCAAAGCCTTGGAAGGGGCCTGGGCAAGTGAGAGGATCTGTAACTTAAGCTTCATTAGCTTCATGATAAATGTGCCTTTGATTGTCACATTCTTAATGTAAAGATTAGCAATGATTTTTCACTCTCCACCTTTATAGTGGATGCTTACATGCGATGGTTACAGCACAGTGTAAGGGACCACACACACACACACACACACACACACACACGAATTATATACAAGGAAAAAATAAAACTTGTGTCTACACTTTAATGAAAAAAAATTTAAAATTGTAATTTTTTAAATGGTATAATCTAAAAACATTCTAATGTGTCTGACTAAAATGTTTTAGACATTAGATTAGAATGTCTAAAAACATTAGAATCTAAAAACATTCTATATGCATGTACGTTCAATGCATATTTCAAAGAAAGTGTATTATGTTCAGAGTACTGGGAAGGTTATGGCACATTAACTATCTATGGAAGGAGGGGAAACTTATTACTGGTAATATTCATAGTCTCTGGTTCTTTTAACCTACATCTCAAAGGTCCACTCCCGGCCCTTTTCCCACTGTCACCATGGTGGAACAGGTCTCCACATCTCTTCAGGTCTTTAGCTGCCATTGTTTGAACAGTTGCCATCCAGCCACGCCTCAGTCACTGGAAGCAACTATGAAGGTGCTTTTTATGTTGCTTCACCATTGCACTGTTACCTCCCCTGGTCTATCTCAATCCGCAGCTTTACCTTAGGTCTTTTGCTTCTGACTTCTTTCAGAATAGAAATTAACTCAAGTTGTGAGCGGGGGAAGAACTGTAAATTGTCGCAGAAAAATAGGCTGTCAAGTCAAAGGAGAGGGAAGGTGTTCTAATTTTGGCCACTGCAAATACATTAAAACACTTATTGAAGTTTTCTTGGTGCCTTAATATTACATGGCCTTATGGCCTTCACTCCAGGCACCTGAGATTAATCAGCTTTGAAGAAAGGTAGACAGTCTCAACAAAACAAGAAATAGGACACCCCAAATCTGGGGACAGTCACTGTGAGACCAGAACATAACAGTGCATCTGAATTTTGTAAGGTCATAGAATAGATGTTTCTATTCAGGAGTTCTTCAGTGTCCAAAGAAAGAAGATTGTGTGTGCCAAGTGAAGGAGGAGGATAAAGTGGATAATATTCTTTGCTTACATTAATTGGTAAGATATATGGACTCTAGGATATGTCTACAGTAGCTATTTGAGAGGAACAGATTTTTATCTATAGTTATGACTCTTGGGAAGTCATATAGTTGTATCTCTTGGGAAGAGATCAGTGGGAAGTTTGCCTTAATTATTGGTGACCAAGTGGCATTAATTATGGCATTTCTTACTTCTGGAATGGTTGTTTTAAAGACTGAATTTTATTTGTACTTAGTTATTCTTAAATGCAAAGTACCTCTAGCTTTTACTGGAATATTATAAAAAGTGCCTAAATTTTTCAACTGCAGGTATTTCAGTTTTTAGATGCTGATAATATGAATACCATTAACATGAAAATACTCTGGTTTCAGCCCTCAGATGGATAGTAGAGGAGGTATTTTAAGTAACTTCTGGCATCTGGCAAGATAGCCACACACACTGTCTTCCTGTCCCTCTTTACCCCCAATCCGAAGAAAATATTCAGCTAGATTTGCCTCTAGTTTTACATGTGGATATGTAGTCACAGCAATTCTGGAAGCCTATGTCCTGCTTGGTTCCTAGGGGAGCATACCATCATCCAGCTCACTGCCCATTGAGTTTCAGGATGGTGAAGATGTATCCTCCACTGAAGGCAAGCACTTTGCTCTTCTTCTGTATGTCATCATCCCACAATGTGATGCCACTCCCCTGTAATCATGCCCAGCTTCTGCCTACCATATGAAACCAGTAACATTTCCTACTGTGTGTCAAACATTTGTTTGCAGCAATTTCAGCATCATTGATGGTTGAATTGAAAATGACACTATTACTCTCTATCAGCTGTATCCAGATAGGAGCAGGTGGCACTTGCTGTGCCCTACAGAGGGAGCTATCCTTGACTGGCAGCTCCCACATTGACCCCAAGGCCAGAAGGAGCATTTAACAGAGGTGGCTGGTCTAAAGCACACCGTACATTGGGGCTGGTTGCATTATAGGGACTATTCACATTATAGATGGTTATTTTTATCTGTTCAAACAATCCTGGCAGAGGATTAAACTTGATTCCTAGACCATGACACAATCCAGCATAATTTTCTTTTCCTAAATTGGTTCAAATTGGCCGTTGAGGCAGCAGAAGGAAGATAATGAGAGGGAAAGGTGAATAAATTGGTCTTCGTGAGGTCATGGAGCTTTATATATGTACCACGGACTGGACTACAGATTATTATCCTTGGTAGACTCAGGACATCATTTGGTGGTTTCAGGAAAGATCAGATCTGT